>VWZE01023953.1:260706-304763 GCA_013396675.1 Eubucco bourcierii | reverse complement strand
AAAAAGATTCTTGCACACCTACACTAGAAATATATGGCAAGTCACTTAAAAATCTGGTTTACACAGTCTCCCTTTCTCTCATTCTGATTCATCTGTCACTTTTACACCTTCTCAGGAATCCATTCTGACTATTTGGTTTTACATCTGTGGGTCCTGTAACAGAGACAAAGCGGAAGCTCTTTGTCATTTTCATTCTTACGTTACTTCCACTACATTTCACTGTAGCTGATATTACTTCTAACCATGCATCATAAACACAAAACCAGATTAAATATAAAACCACAGTAGAGAAAAGGAAGCAATGGGACAAATACAGTCCCTTGCCCTACATGTTCTTAATTTGCCAGAGCAGTGCCAGTTCTCCTACATACTATTTACAACCACTGCTCTCTGCAGGTATATAAACCAATTTTATTCAGAAGACTGCAGACTGACAGGGGATTTAGAAATTGAACACTGATCCCAGGAGAACTAAGGTAAAGATGTAAAAGTGATAGTAATGAAAACAAAATTCTCATTTGGTTTTCTGCACCTGCAAAAGCTTAACCTTCTAGTTTAGAAGGACCAGAAACTGACGTATTCATCTTATTTTCCTCTTTTTCAGCTCTCTTCATTTAACTGCTGGAGACATTTATATCAAAAATGGAAGTTATAATGTTTTCTTTTAGTGCTAGATGCTTAACTCTGACCTGAAACTGAAATTGCATGCTCTGGAACATAAACTACATCATCTTTAACTTTGCAATTCAAGACAAAGGAAACATTTTATTTGTCTGGAGCCTTCTGATTTTATTTCTTTTGACAGAGTATACCTGTTCTCCTTACTCAAAGCAAAGATTTCTGAACAGTTTCTACTACTTATACTTCACTGTAGTATTTTAACATAAAAGATGTCTCTTCATTAACTGTGTTTCTCTAATACCCATCAAGGGACCCTAAGAATTCTAACATTTAATGATGTATATGATTATCTGACTACATTCACTTCTCTTCCGCAGAGTTTTAAAAGTCAAAATAACACATGTTCTTCAATCTACACCAGAGTTCTCTTATGCAATATTATCAAAAATCAGGAAAGTAGATTATTACTCCCAATAAATGAGGAAGCTAAAGATTTACACTATCCACAAATTACTTTCCTTTCAGTTAGATTCATAAGAAACAGAAGATGGCTGAAGTTGTGAAATGACAAATGAAGCAGCTGCTTCCTGCAATATACCCTGGGCACTTTTAGTTTATATGGGTGTCAGAATCAGTTGACAAAAATCAAAGAAATATTCCTTTAGTTACTATGAACACAGGCAGTTCAGGAATTCCCTGAACCACGATTTGCTGGAGGCTAAGGAGCATTCCAGGGAAGCATCACTACATGCTTGCCTTCTTACTCTCATTCCCTATGCATTCATTGGGCTAATTAGGTATTTGGTCTTACCCAGTACAGCCATTCCCACATTCTTACTGCTTCAAACACTTCAATTCCCTTCAGCAGAGGACCATACCTGTCACTCAGGTTATCAATTGGCGAGCCCAGTCTATCAGGCAGCCTCCTTCGCTCTGGCGTGCCAATGCAATACCGGTCGTTACCAACTGTAATCCGCAAACTCTGTTCCAGTGAAGACTCAGAGCGGAGACTTGGTGAACGTCTCTGTAAATTGAAGAAAGAGTGCAAGCCCATCAATCAGGGAATTTTAATCTCAGTCACAGAAAGGCAATTGACTGCTCTGCTTAACAGATAAGACTTAAAGAGGATGGATCAATTAAAAAAAAAAAACAAACCAGAAGAATGATTGTTTGAAATATTTCAGTTGTCTTCAGTTACTAAAGAAGTGGGAGGGTATTGACTGCATTTTGTTTCTTATCCCAGTTGCCATTAACACAGTCTGTAATTACACTACCTAGAACAGAACTTTGCAACTCCGAAAAGAATTTCATAAAGCATCATTTGAGAAGCTGGAAAAAGAGAGAGAAATTCAAGAAGTCCTAGATTTGCTGCTGTCCTCCCTTCTTTGTAGAGGAAAAGCAGCTAAATAACTATTGCATTAAAAATAGTGCCAGGAATTTCTTAATAAAAGCATCTGGATTTTTGTCTTTTTCCAACTTTTGTAACAATGTGAACCAAAGTATAAAATAAGATTTTCCTAGTAGTGGTTCCAGTTTTTCTTGTGTTATGGTGCTTTCAGCAGGTAAGTACAACATCGTACAAAAACCACCAATGAATAGAGAAACAACTTCTATAATAGAATTCCTATTATCATTATTTATTTATTACTGGTAAAGCTAAACCAGAGCTTACTCTGCTCTCTTAAGACCCCACCTGGAATACTGTATGCAGTTCTGGAACCCTCAGCACAGGAAGGACATGGAAGTGTTGGAGCAGGTCCAGAGGAGGGCCACGAAGATGATCAGAGGGCTGGAGCAGCTCTCCTATGAGGACAGGCTGAGAGAGTTGGGGCTCTGCAGCCTGGAGAAGAGAAGGCTGCGAGGGGACCTAATAGTAGCCTTCCAGTATCTGAAGGGGGCCTACAGGAAGGCTGGGGAGGGATTATTTACAAGCTCTTGCAACGACAGGACAAGGGGCAATGGGTTTAAACTGGCAGAGGGGAGATTTAGACTGGATGTTAGGAGGAAGTTCTTTACAGTGAGGGTGGTGAGGTACTGGAATAGGTTGCCCAGGGAGGTTGTGGCTGCTCCCTCCCTAGAGGTGTTCAAGGCCAGATTGGATGAGGCCTTGAGTAACCTGTACTAGTGGGAGGTGTCCCTGCCTATGGCAGGGGGATGGAACTAGACGATCCTTGAGGTCCCTTCCAACCTTACCATTCTATGATTCTATGATTCTAAGCAAAGTCGCCTTTGAAAAAAAGACAGCAGAGAAGCCCTGCGCTAACTCACTACAAAAACGTCATTACTGATGTATTATGCTGAAGTACTTACACATCATATCATTCTATAATAGGGTATTATAATATATATATTATAATTTCTGTATTCTCATTAGAATATATAAATATTCTAATATTCAAAGTGAAAAGAATTCCATAAGAAACAGATGACACTGCCTGAAGACAGAGACACTTATCTGCTTTTTTTTTTAAACCAAACATGATTTAGATTCTGCTTAACATAAAACAATGAACCATCTTCAGTTCTGCCAAACCAGTCACACACTGCTTATTGCTTTCACTGTTGAAAACTGCAGCAGCGAGTAGCAGGTGCATCATGCTGTCAGCACCCACTGTAAGATGCCCCAGATTCAGCTCAATCCTCCAACAGGCCAAAAGAGCAGTGTATAATCTCCAAGAA
Organism: Eubucco bourcierii; assembly: GCA_013396675.1. Lineage (NCBI taxonomy): Eukaryota > Metazoa > Chordata > Aves > Piciformes > Ramphastidae > Eubucco > Eubucco bourcierii. Next base: position 301,463 of record VWZE01023953.1, on the reverse strand, counting down.
AGGAAAAGAACTCCCTCACAAGTTTGCCTGAACAAAATTTACTTGCAGCACAAATCCACAATAGATTTCTTGTGGCTATGTACATTGTGTACATAACCTCATCCTAAGGTAACATATTAGCTATTTCTGCTTTGATCCATTAATCTGAGTCCCAGCATTTATCAGAACACACTTTAATTATTTTCTAAGACCTATGTTGTATAACATAATATAATCTCACAACAGCCTGGCTGAGGTAGAACATACACAACATGTATGTGTCTCATACAAACACAGTCTGAAGGTTTACATGTGCCCACTACCACACTGACTTTTGAAGGTTGCCTCAAGAAGTGATTATTGTGAAGGGCATCTTCTTGCCAAACACACCACCAGCAAGCTGGACACATAAATGACAACCATTTCCAGCAACTGGAGACAGAAAAGTGATGATTACATCTCAGAACAAACCTAGAGGACTGACTTATCTGTTGTTTTGGTTAGTATTCCCAAACAATTTCTTAGCAAGTGTATCAGTGAAGTAGACATCATGATGTTTTCCTTTCACAGCCTATAGTGTAATTTTCTCTATTAAAATATTCCAATTAGCCTCAAACCAGCACAGGAAAGAAATAGTTTACTTTCAGAAAGTTTGGGATGTTAAGTTTGCCTATGACTGCTATACAGATTGCCCAGTGACGGCAGTTACAGTGGTACATGTTTGAACTTCACAAATCTTTTGGGTTTAGTTTGAGAAATTCCAGTTTGAACAGCTTTTTTGTTTGGAGCACTGACTAGCACCACTAGTCATTCCTATCTATGAACTGTACAGTTCTTCATGTTCTGACACCTAAACCACAGCTACCATTACCGTATTACTGCACAAGCTGCATACCAGTGCTTCATTACCTCTTTCTCTGTTGATCCAACAAACTACAGTCCTCTAATTTCAGACTATTTTCTTAAAGCACCAGAAAGAAGCTGAGAGAAACTGAACAAAAACAAAAACAAAATAAACAAGCATGCATGTCAGCAGGAACGAATAAAAGCAACGTGTCAAGCCTGCAAGAACAAATATATTCCACCAAAATCTCTTACTGCACAATCCTCTTCCTCCTTCTCCTCTATTACTCATTTCATGCTCTTCCAATTCCTGCAAAGTTTTCCCCAGCTACTAAAAAACTAACACCATCCATACTTCCAGTGTCAAGCTCCAGGGACAACCAGCATCCCAGTGATGGATCAGAGAACAGGCAACAACGCTGGTAACCTGAGAATGCATGTATTCCATCTAAAAAACCACACCAAACCAACAAAAAACAAAGTTGGGAAAAAAACCCCAACTCTCAGGATCAAGAAAATGCAGTAAGAACTTTTTAAGGCTGCTCCTTCTATACTCCAATTCATATGAAAGGCTAAAGACAATAACTTAAGACTCTGTACTCAAAAATTTTCTACATTTTACTCCCATGCCCCTACTTCATCAGTGTCTTCATTCCACATTCTATATCTTCCAACCTTACACATACACTCCTAAGTCCTCCTTCCTTGCTGCAGTTTAAATTCCTCTTCCCACATTCTTGTGTCTGAATTAATTTCCTTTCAATGACAGCTCCAAAACACCTCTTACTAAAATATTTGTGTAACTCTCCACATTTTGTATCCTTAAAATTCTGCAGAAGTCTTAAACTATAGAAATCTGAAAAAAAAACTTTACCCAGTCATGCTGATCAACATACCTGGTGTCTGGCTTGTTTTGATAAGACTTTGTTTCACTGTCTGGAAAACATCAGTATAATCCCAGTTTTTACCTTTCTCTAGTTTTGTAAAGTTCTGAAACATAAAATCAACCCGTACATGGATATGCTTTATAATATCACTTTTAAATAAGCAGTAGCATTGGTCAAACACATTTTGGTGGACTAAAAAATCTGTGAAAGAAATGTTCACAATGTACACTCTAAGAATTATTTCAACATATGCAAGAGATGCCATAGTATACTGCACATTAAACAGTTATATTTGTCTCAAGATCCCTCTTATTGTGAAAGCTGCTTACCACAGAAAGATTTTCCTTAAATGCAGTGTTCTTCTACACGAACAAAAAGCCTGTTTGGCTCAGTTTTCAGCACTACCTTACTTGCTAAAGCTTTATTTCCAGGATTAGTAATTTTCCAATCCTTCTCTGAAATTAGAATCAGTAAGAAACATATCAAGAACCTTCAACAATTTGCATAGATGACTACTGTAACTTGTGCCAGAAGTGTGCAAAATTAACACTCAAAGAATGACATTTGTCAAGAATAATTATTTGTGTAAAGTGGAAGCTTTTGGTGTTTAGGTTTTTTCCTCCTAAAGGGAGAGTAGGAGGCTTCCACACAATATTCCTAGGTCAAATTTCTCCAAGTCTGAACAACCAACACATTGAGCATTGAACAGTTCGTTCACAAGAAAGAGACAGAGTTGTTGGAGGGAGTCCAGAGGAGGGTCACAAAGATGACCCAAGAACACTTCTGCAATGAGGACAGGCTGAGAGAGCTGGGGTTGTTCAGCCTAGAGGAGACTCCAGGGAAACCTTACAGCTGCATTCAAATACCTGAAGATATCCTACAGAAAGGCAGGAGAGGGACTTTTCATAAGGGTGGGGAACAGTTTCAAGCTGAGGGAGAGCAGGTTTAGACTGGATCTTTGGAAGAAGTTCTGGTGCAACTCTGGAATAGGTGGCTCGGGAAGGTTGTGGATGCCTCCTCCCTCGGGGTATTCCAAGGCCAGGATGGATGAGGCCTTGAGCAGCCAATTCTCGTTGAGAGGCCCGTGATGGGAAGGCTGGAGTAGATGATCTGTAAGGCCCCTCTCAACCCAAGTCATTTCATGATTCTATGATTAAAACTGGCACAGGTTTAGTCTGCCACAGAAACACTGAAACGGCAGACTGACTGAAGTCAGTCTGATATAGTTCTACTCCCGTATCCCAGTTTGTCATCCCCTCAGTTGTGACCATGGGACAGTCCACTGAACTACAACACAAACTGAGATTAATCACACTAAAAATTATTTCTTTTTTATTTTCTGCCAGGGTCTTACTAGCAATGCAATTTTCAGGGGTACTCCACAGACAACTTAAAGGGCTGAAATACTGGTGAAATACAGCCTGAAAAGAAATGGAAAGAGGAAAGTTTGTCAACTTGGCTTGGCTTAACTATCAAGCACAACATTATTGTCCCATACCATCAAAACAGTTCACCTTTAAAAAACAACAGCACCAATAACTGAACTTTAACTCAACTGCACTCATCTTTGAGCTCTTCTATGGCTACAGTACCAAATAAATCTAATGAGGACCTCCATCGCCATCAGGAAGACTCTATTCTCTCTTGGGGACCTGACCCATCATGTAATGAATCATAGTAGACTGTATTTTTTGATGGACTGACTTTCTGCCACACCACTTCTTCAAATCAGCTCACCTTGCAACTTCACAAACAAAAGTATGAGCACAAGGGAGAGCCCACAATATACTGCAGAGTGACGGGAAAGAGTGTAACATTCTTTTTAATCATATGTGTGCCGAATTGAGTGACTGTGGCACCACAGCCCAAAACATCCCCACATGGAAATTTCTTCTTTCAGTGCAATACAAATACACAGAGAACCTACTACATACCATGGGCAACAGTTATGAGACAAGACAATCACTGCACTAAAGAGTAACGAGAAAATTTATGTGAGTGAATGGCACTTGCTCCAAAAAAAGTACAGATATACACGCTGTTTTAGTGCAATAGTGTCTGCACTGAAGATGGTATTACTTCAGATGTCAAACCAGAGTTTCACACGTCCAAATCAGATTTTGCCAAGCCTGACTGAGAAGACTGTAATACTTCATGCGCGGCTCTAGCTACAAAGCACTGCCTACCTCTCAAAGATATCGATCTGTGTAACAGTCTCCTTCGCACACACATAATAGGAAGGATTCGAAGTACTCGTTAAATACCCACTTAAAAAGTTATCTTCCCACAAAATAACTGATAATTATTAGTACAATTATTTAGCACAAATCAGTGCTAAATGGAGTAAAGTGACTAGCTCCATCCTTTGCCTTAGCAAAAGATAACATCATCTTTGAGCCTTATCTAAAATGGCTGTAACTGATAAAACACAAAGAAGATGTAATAGAAATTAAAAGAAAAACATTACTTAACACGACAATTAATTATTTACACTTCTTCTTCTAAGGAACTTCTCCCTCCGCACGGGGAGACCCCGGGGCCGGTACAATTCTGCAAGGACCCCGCCACTTAAAGTCGGGGCCCTGGCCCCACTGCCTGCCGCTCGCGCCCTTCTGCCGAAGGCGATACGGGCTGACCGGTGGGCACAGTAGGGAGGGTTTGAGTACCGCTGAGGAGAGGCATGTGCCGGAAAAGACACCGTCCGTCAAACCGCGGGACTCGGTGGCCGCCATCGCCGGGAGCAGTGTAGGCAACAGGGACCCCTGCGACCTGACAACGCCTGAGGAAGGGGGTAAGGCCCGCACCAAGACGCCTCAGAGCACGACAGTAGTTACCCGGCTGCTGCTGCTACTGTCTCCGTGCTCGCTCCCCCGGCGGCCCCGGGGACCCCCAGGGCCCGGTCCTCCCGGCGGCGATGGCAACCTTCTGCTGCGATGCGGCGACGGCGATCGGCGGGAGGCGCCGCGGTGGCCCGACGGGGAGCGGTGGCGACGCAGCGGGGGACGAGGCGAAGCGGAGCGCGGAGGCGAGGCAGAGGCAGCGGAGACAGGGGCCGCGGACGGCGGCAGGGGAGGCCGGCCGCGGCCTGGCCCCGGACCCGACGTGCTGGAGCGGGAGGAACGAGCCCCTGACGAGCTGCCCTCTTTCAGCCGGTGGTAGGAAGATGAGAACGAGGGGCCGGAGCGGCCGCTACTGGAGCGGTACATGATGGCGCCAGCAGACCGGGGGTCCCGGCGGCCTGCGCGGGCGCCCCAGCGCTTCTGACCCACCCCCCCACCTCGGNGGGAGGGGACGAGAGGGAGGCGTTGCTTTGGGACGCTCGCAGAAAATGGCGTCGGCCTTGCTGCCGTCACGTGGACAGGAGGGAGGTGGTGGGTGCTACCAATTGCTCTCTAGACGTGTGCGGTTCTCAGCGAGTGTGAGCGGAGCGGTTCGGCTGCCTCATCCTGTTTGCCTCTCCACCGAGGCCTTCCGCCGCGCGCTCAGCCTGCCCCTTTGGTAGAGCGGGCAGGGGCAAGGGTGCCGATGAGGAAGAGAGGGAATACCGCCTGAGTGGCTGAGGAGGCTGTGGGAGTCCTGCGACTCGGAGAGGCTGAGGGTCGAAGCTGGGGGGCGGGTGTTTCCGCAGCTTCATGTGCCTGCGGTGACAGCAGCAGCAGCCTCTAGGTTGAAACCAAAAACGGAAGAGCTTTACTTAGTTGGTTGTGGTGTTGTTTTTGTGGTTTTGTTGTTTTGTCTTTTTTTTTTTTTTCCCTTCACTGTTCTGTGAGGCCTGTCGGTATGGATATTGTCCTTAAGCTGAAATGTATTTAAGGGCAATCCTTGGCTACTCAATGAAGCAATGCTGAGTGTAAGCCTCCAGCTTGGAAAATTCTGAAAAATTTTCCCTTGCCTTGGCTGCCAGAAGCTGGGATGACACGACAGAGAGGAATTGCTTCCTCACTCTTACGCTTACCTGAGCACCTGCTACTGTAAGTGATGATGATACCAGCAGAACCGCAAATCAGATGGTTCCGGTGCTACAGACTATAGGTAGAGAGATTTATTACACCCTCTAGACAGTCTTCAATTACTTACTGGTGAGCCAAAGGGGTATGTGTGCTATGATTGGAAAAGAATGTTGCATGTAGATAAAAGATGGTTTTAACCTTCAGTGGTATCATCTATTGAGTAAGCAGTGCAAGCATGAGAAAAGACAAATTCTGGTGAAATTGGCTCCTTGATTATCAAACCCACAGTGGTTCATGGTCATTGTAATGCCAACAGCTGTGTGTATCTTATCTTAAATGTGTTCAAATGATCACCCACTGTGTAACAAAGCTATGTGGAAGCCCCAGGGAAGACAATGATAATAATAAAGAACATGAAGCTGAGATTGTCAAGAAACAAATTCTTGGAAATCTCAAAGTAAGGAATTGTGCTAAAGAAGCATATCTGTCAGGGTTAAACTGTTCTTTTAGACAACAAACTGGAACAACAAAGAAAAGGACTTCTGGTTGGGTTGTCCTTGATAGGTGAAACAGTAATTAAAGGCAATATTTAAAGATGGTATGATTCTGTCTGCTTTGGTAGATAATGCCTTGTTACACCACCTCTTCATAAACCAGAGACAGATTTGGATGAAGACAGACGTGTCCCCTTAATAATCTCTGGTAATTTTAGTACTTAAAAACGCACATCCCCTAGGAGGAGAATTTAAATGTAAATGTAGGGCTAGCTTAATATAATTAATAAGGTAATAGTATCATTAAGTAATTGATGGAACATCCATACAGAGATTTGTGATGTGAACTCATATATATTTATTGTTTATAAACTGCTGCAGTTTGAGCTAATAGTGTGCTGGATTTGTGATTTTATTGCCCAAGACATAATTCTGCAGAATCAGCAGAATAAAGCAGCTATCTCAACTCTGTGTATTAACTGCCTTTGCACATCAGGTAAAGGACTCTCTTTTGAAGACTACAAAACAACATTAAGAAAATGAATAAGGAGTAGCTCACTATGAACAAATAAACAGGAATCAGAATTGAATTTACTTTAGCTTGGACCATTAGGTTGAAAGGCAGTGCAGCAACAGGAAAATGTAAGACCCTAGTTATAATATTTTATCCTATCTCTGAGTCAAGACTATATCCAGGGGCATGGGACAACGATGCAGCACTCCCTCTAATTGTTGCTAGTTTCTAGGCTACTAGTAAGAACGAAGACAACTAATGCATTTTTATAATAAAATCATGATTTTTTTCCCCCCTGAAAACCAGCAAAATCTGTATGTTTTATCTTCAGGTCCAGGCTAAGCAGTCTATCCGTGAAAACACTTGGACTGAGTCAAGTAATCAAGGCTTGGATGTGATTCCATGGAATTTGAGGATGGTTCAGCTGATAGCAGAGTCCTGGCAAGGAGAACAGAAACTGCATCCAAGCAGGCAACTGCTTTCAGAGTTTTTTACATCTATAATTACAAGGTTGATATTGCTGAATTTAAGACTTGTCTGGGCTAGCTTTGTAGCTGGGAAGTGAATGGGCATGTGACCAACGCTCATTCATTCCAAGTCCTGGGAGGAGTATTAAGTTATCTGTTGCAAAATAAAATCGTATGGGAGGGGAGCAGTCTTTCTTTGCCACATAGCTCTTTGTTGAGTATATCAGTCTAGAGCATTAAACAGCTCTGGATAATAGACAGTTAATAAAATATGCCCTGCATTGGCTTCTGAGGGTAGCTTAAATTAAACTTTATGTTGGGTTTTGTTTTGAATTTTGAATGCTCTGGGGTTTTTTTTTTTGTTCATTTGTTTGTTTTTTTTATAAATGTCAGGTATATGGTTGTTTATGGTGTGCAAAGTACTTTGTAAGCAATATACCTGCAAGCCTGTACTCCACATGGCACACATCTTAAGTCAGTCAAATACATAGCAGTAAATGTCACAGACGGCAAAATTTAGAAAGAGGGGAAATAGAATCATAGAACGCATTGGGTCGGAAGGGACCTTTAAAGGTCATCTAGTCCAACTCCCCCTGCAGGGACATCATGTTGCTCAGAGCCACACCAAGCCTGACTTGAATGTGTCCAGGGATGGGGCCTCCACCATTCTCCTGGACAACATATTCCAGTGTTCCACCACATTCATAGGTAAAGAACTTCTTCCTAATGTCCAATTCAAGTCTACCCTTATCTAGTATAACACATTGCCCTTGTCATATTGCTACATGCCTTGTGTATAGCTCCTTCCCAGCTTTCTGGTAGGCTCCCTTCAAGTAGCGGAAGGTCTCCCTGGAGCCTTGTATTGGCTGAACAACCCTAACTCAACTTGTAGTAAGAGAGGTGCTCTGGCCCTCTGATCGCTTTTGTGGCTGTCCTTGAGATCCTCTCCACCAAGTCCATATCCTTCTTGTGTTGAGGGTGCCTGATCTGAGCATAGTACTCCAAGTGAAATCTCACCAGAGCAGAGTGGTGTCTCTCCACTGGTCATTGCTTCTTTTGATACAGCCCAGAATGCATTTTGCAAGTGCACATTGCTGGCTCATGTCCAGCTTTTCATTCACCAGTATTCCAAAGTCTTTTTCCACAGGGCTGCTTTCTATGACATCCTCCCACAGCCTGTATTGATAGCGGGGCTTGTTCAACCAATCTGCAGGATGTTGCACTTAGTCTTGTTGAGCCTCATGGGGCTCACCTGGGCCCACTTCTCCAGGTCCCTCTGGATAACATCCCATCCCTCTGGCACGTTAATTGCACCACTCAGCTTTGTGTCATCTGCAGGGAAAACAGTGATTTTATCTGGTGTTATTCAGAGGGTTATATTAGGTTAAGATCATGAACCTTGCTTAATACGGCCCTTACTGCCACTTTGGGTACACTGACTTGTTGCTGACAAAGTATTTTTCGAGTATTATCATCTGCTACAAGCAAAGAACTCTGTACTTTTAAAATCACACCGACTCTCATAAAAGGACCGCCTGGGGTGTACCTCCCTGTGGAAAGCCTTATTTTTAATTTAATTAGAAGCCTGAGCGAACGACATGTGTTAAGTTCGTCTGCTGCTTCTCCTCGTCTCAGCCCAGTGCTTTTGACCGAATCCCGAAGTCTCTTGGTTTCCCCAAGACCTGGCGGCGGCACGGCGCTCTAAAGGCAGCTGAGCGAGCGCTGCTTGGGGAGAACTACAGCGGCTGGGGCCGGGCGTGCCGCCGCCCAACGGCCTCCCTGCTCCAGATGGCCCGGTATGACTCCGCCCGCTACGCGCCGGTTTGTACTTGGCTCCAGTACTGACCCTCCCCTGGCTCCTTCCGGGCCCCGCCCCCGGGCCACTCGGCACTCGCACTTGCCCGATGCCAGGGCTGCTGCGCGTCCTCCGGCCCCACAGGGGGCGCACGGCACACTGTTGCGCCCTTTTTCCCTATAGCGAACGCGGAGGAGGGACGGCGAGCCGAGGTACGGTAGGGGTCGCAAGTCAAACTTAGTAGCGCCGCAGGAACAGTGGGGTGCAGTGGCGCTGGTGCGCTTTGTCCTGTGAGGAGTGGCAGAGGGGTATCTCTCCGAGGTCTCGAAGGCTGCAGACTGTGCACCAGTCCGTCTGCCTGCTCTTTGTGAGGCGGTCGCCGTCTTGGGTTTTCCCGTAACCAAGGCTGTACTGGTTCATGCCTGGAGGACCGTCATGACATGGCCCTGTATCTCGGCTCTGGTAGTGTAGTGCCCCGTTCCCGCGTTCCGAGCCTGTGGCTTTCAGGTGGCCCCAGGCTGGGGATTCACAGATTTCATTGGGTATGAAGGGACCCTCAAAAGTCATCTTGTCCAACTCCCCTGCAATGAGCAGGGACACCTCCAGATAGCTCAGGCTTCTCGGGGCTACATCAGGCGTGACCAACCGGTACCAGAAGAAACAGCTTTGAAGCCGAAGCCTTCCCAAGTGTGCTTTAGTCCGCGGAGCAGCACAGAGTCGCAGTCCTGCTGGGTTTCTGTGTCCTGTGTAGCTTGAAGGTACTGTTTGTTTTTTTTTTTTTTATGGACACTGGCATCCTGCCGTGTGATCTAGAGGGAGTTTTATGATGTCCCAAATCTAGGTTCTTTACCTGTGTGCAAAAAAACCCCAACAATTAACATTGAGATAACCTGCTTTGTTCCAGTTCTTGTGCAGAAATAGGTGCTAGGTGACAGAAAGCTAGTTCACCTTTTGAGAAATGGCAGGTCTTGTACAAAATGACAACAAAGAAGAAACTGCAGTGAAGAAAACGAGTAGTCAGTGTTACTCGTAACTTCATATGAAAACACATATGTCTGCTATCCTTGGTCTACTATTCTTGTTTGAGATTAGTTCACTGCTACCAATGGTTGATGGCCCAGGCGCAACCCCCTACACAAACCCACACGGTTGGAAAACCTGAAAATTTTATGACTCTTGTTCTTTCAAAAATGTTAACTGCTGTCTTAAGGAGTACCATTGTGAGAATTATTTTGAAGATGGAAATATAATTGGTAGATTGCAGGTTGAGCAGCTCAAAATATTTTTCAGAGTGATCAGTGTGCCTTCTGGTGTTAGTTTCAAAGGCTAAACCAACCATGAGAAAAAAAAATAGTAAAAAAAAGTAGAAAGCCTCGTATTCTCAGAGCATTGAAGTTATGGGATGACTCATTTGGACAAACAATATGATTTATTTTAAGGTAAAGCTTGATCATTGTGTAAAGCAGATGATGAGGTGTAAAATGTGCAGTAATAGGACCTGGACTCTGTGACCCCGGAAGTTACTTCTAGTGCTGTGTTCATTCTTACCTTAGTCCACTTTGGGGTGGGGATGTACTTTTGTACTGCATGCTAGTTTTTCTTTTCTGTGTTAGGAAATCATGTCTTTCACACACAATTCCCAACAAAGGATGGAGAACATCTTGGCTGATTTGTGTGGGACCAGCACAGAAGATCCACTCCCTGTGTGGGTTCATGGCAGCATTGGCCACTGCTTTAATCAGCTCACACTAAATGTGATTCCTCATACAGTACTTGCAGTGGTTAGTGCCTGCTTCCTTGGCACTCCAAGGTATGACAACTAACTCGTTTAGCTCTTTAGTGTTGTGCAGGACTGGAGGCAAGGTGAAAGGCTGGAAATCAGATTTTCATATAATGCACTGTGTGTGTAGTTAGAGAAGGACACTGTATTCTAATGCTATTATATTTCTTAGCATCAGTCCTAATTCAGAGTATACTGTACAGCTCTAGTCCTTCCATTGCAGAAAGGTATCCATAAAGAATAGAGAGGGTAATGAACATAAAACCACAGAAAATAATCGAACAGAATTTCAGTAAGTGAAGATTGGGAAAACTGGGAGTCTTCTGGGAGAGAATATAGATCCAAAAGGGCATGGAGGATTGTCCTGAAACCAGGATATATATATATATATATATATATATATATATATATATAAGGTAATAACAAGTTCAAAGAAACCAAAAAATTGTTTTTTTATTTACCCTCTTCTGAAATTTGTGCACATGGCAACGTTCACTGATATTGAAAGGCAACAAATGATAATGTATCAAGTGATAATGAAATACTTCCTTGGGCAGTGGATTATGGATTTCATGTATACAGCATCACTGAAACCAACATTGGTAAAAATAACGAATATTAAAAGACAAGAGAAATCAAGGATCAGAGATATGATACAGAGAATCTGTCCTTCAAAATTTGTGTTAAAGAGGTTAACTATACTTTTTTTTTTTTCCCTTAAATCCTCAAGGTCTAGAGTCTGATTTAACCACAATGCATCACAATTTGCAAACAAATTTCTGTAGAGAAATTCTATTTGGTAGCATCTGAATCTCTGCTATTAATCAGATACTGGCTTATACTGACCTTATGTTTAGCAATGCCTACAGTCTGAAGAAGTTACAAATCCAGAGAGGTGAATCCAGGAGGTTAAGTGAAAGTAACAGGTAGAGCTTGAAAGAGAGAGGGAAGGAAGGAGACTATTGACTGAATGATGATTTAATTTCAATTGTAATTTTTTGGTCTGTTCTTTCCTTCTCTAGATCTGGCTCCAGAGTACCTTGCAGGCCAGGCTGGGGATGCAGAATTGCTGCCTCCTTCGTACTTGCTGTCTTATTCCTTGCTGATACCATTCCAGCCGCCATTTCTCAACAAGAGCTGGGCCCTGTATACCTGGAAGTGCTGGTAAATGGCACTGCCACCCTCACATGGTTCACTCATGGCCTCGCTCTTCTCCTGCTCTTCAGATCCATCCATGACTCTAAAAAGGGCCCAGTGGTCCTGGCTTTCCTTGCTCTCTTACCCATACCTTCCCTTATCATCAAACTGGTATGGTACTACCACAGCAAGATAGCTTGGTCACCTGCCCACCCTGCTGCCTCCTCCAGGTTTGCCATTCTCTGTCTGCAGCTGGCCTCTCTGCTTTTGTATGTGATTGGCTACCTCTTCCCCACCACTAGCAGGGAAGACTTCCTCTCCATCAATCACTCCTGGCATCAAGACCAGCTCATCTCAGAGCCAGGAATACCAGTACCTGACCAGCAGAGAGTGGCAGAAGATGGTGAGAGCTGGCTTTCACGTTTCTTTTATATTTGGATGAACCCTCTTATGAAACATGGCTATCAGGGCAAGCTGAAGCAACCACAGGATGTCTGTGTCCTTCCTCGCCAGCTTCAGGCTACCAGTGTCTGTGATTGTTTCTACTCATGCTGGCAGAAGGCGGCAGCTGTTCACCAAGTAGAGGAAGAGACTGTGTCTCTTACTAGCCCTATCATTGCCAGAAGTGATGGGAGTAGTAATGCTCCAGACAGCCTTCACCATGCCCAGAAACCTGTCCGACTCTTCTCAGTCCTCCATGCAGCATTTGGGCTTCGTTTTTACTCCCTTGGAATTCTCAAACTGGCTGGCAGCCTGCTAGGTTTCTCAGGCCCTCTGCTTCTGAACCTGCTGGTGAACTTCATGGAGTCACAGCAAGAGCCCCTGAGCCATGGGATGCTCTATGCCCTTGGACTCTTTGCTGGCTCTTTCTTGGGTGCTCTCTTGCGCAACCAGTTCAACTATGAGGTGAACAAGGTGACCCTGATGATGCGAGCTGCCATAATCTCTGCCATCTACCGCAAGACTCTCCATGTTAGTAGCAGCAGCCTTACCCGCTTCACTGTGGGGGAAATTGTCAACTTCATGAGCACAGATGCTACTAGGTTAGTCAACTTCTGCACCAGCTTCCACGAACTGTGGAGCCTGCCTTTCCAGTTTGCCATTACGCTCTACCTCCTCTATGAGCAAGTAGGGGTAGCCTTTTTGGGAGGCTTGTCGCTGACACTGCTGCTTGTGCCCATCAACAAGGTTATAGCTAACCGCATCACGATGAACAACCAGGAGATGCTGAAACATAAAGATACACGGGTCAAGGTGAGGGGAAGCTGGTGGTTCTCTGAGTTTATTGCTATTTTAAATCCCTGTTTGACCCTGAAATGTTGGGGTTTTGGCCACTTGTCATGATTCAAGGCAGATTAGTTGAGTCGTAGCTATTGGGAAAACTACTAGAGGGGGCACATACACTTGGTTCGCAAGTGTTTCATAGTGATGCAGTTTCACCACTGACAAGAAAGTAAACCTTAATGCTTGTTTTGCGCCTTGGGCTAATTCATGTTCCCTTGCAGTTTTATTTCTGTGTGTAGCATAGAATCATAGAATGGTTTGGGTTGAAAGCCAGATTCAAGGCCAGATTGGATGAGGCCTTGAGTAACCTGTGCTAGTGGGAGGTGTCCCTGCCTATGGCAGGGGGTTGGAACTAGATGATCCTTGAGGTCCCATCCAACCTTACCATTCTATGATTCTATGAAAGGGAACTCCAAAGGTCAACTAGTCCAATCCCCTGCAGTGAGCAGGAATATTACTCCACTAGATCAGGTTGCTCAGAGCCATGTCAGGCCTGACCTTGAATATCTCCAGGGATGGGGCCTCAACTACCTCCCTGGGTAACCTGTTCAAGTGTTCCACCACCCTCATGGTAAAGAACTTGTTACTAATATCCTATCTAAATCTTCTCTTGTCTAGTTTGAAACCATTGCCCATCATCCTATCACTATAGGCCTTTGTAAACAGTCACTCTTCTTGTAGGCCCCCTTCAGCTACTGGAAGGCTGCTAGTAGGTCTCCCCAGAGCCTTCTCCAGGCTAAACAACTCCAGCTTCCTCAGCCTATCTTTGTAGGAGAGATGTTCCAGCCCCTTGATCAGTTTTGTGGCCCTCCTCTGGATCTACTCTATCAGGTCCCTGTTCTTCCTGTACTAAGAGGTCCAGAGCTGGATGCAATACTCCAGGTGAGGTCTTACCAGAGCAAAGTGGCACAATCACCTCTCTAGACCTGCTGGCCACACTTCTTTTGATGCAGCTTAGGATGTGATTTGCCTTCTGGGCTGCAGGCACACACTCTTGGCTCATGACCCCCAGGTCATTCTCTGCAGGGCTACTCTCAGTTTCAGCATCCCCTAGTCTGTACTGATATTGAGGATTGCCCCAGCTTAGGTGCAGAACCTTACACTTTGCCTTATTGTTAAAGTAGGACTGACTATTGCTTCCTATAGAGGTTCTTCCATTCTATTGCTGCAGTAATGCCATGGTGAGGTAACTTGCAGTTTGGACAAAGGCAGTTATCAAGGTAATTTTATTTTGCTCCAAGCTTGGCACCCTCAAGTGGTCTTGTCCACTGCTTTTTGCATATTTGCAGTGCCATCTCTTTACTTACCACATGTCAAACATTTGATTCCCACCTTTTACTTCTATAGAATTCCTGCCTTGTATCTGTAGTAAGAGTGGACAACACTTTCACTTGCCATTTCCATCATGCTTTGGAAGCACAGAACACAAATCAACTCCATATTGGAACTATTGGGAGCTTTAAAAATATATCTTTTCCCAAGAGAAGTTGCATCTAGTTGTATGGAATATGTTGAACTTTCTCCAGCTGCTGTATGATTGGTTTGCTGAGTGAACTCTTTCATGTTAGTTTTATTTAATGTTAGACATACACATAATTCTTAGCAAGCTAAGCTGGTCAGCGTGCTGGAGGGACACCTGAGCTGCTGGATGTGAGCCAACCAGGTGCTGGATAGAGACTTGCTGTGTCATGGCAGTACCAAGCCTTAGAGCCAGGTGTTACTATCTCAGGATTCTGTCAGGCAGAAGCAGGTAAATGGCATCCAGTCTGGACATAGTAATTTCATGCATCCCTTTACCTGTGTAGAATCATAGAATCATAGAATGGTAAGGTTGGAAGGGACCTCAAGGATCATCTAGTTCCATCCCCCTGCCATAGGCAGGGACACCTCCCACTAGTACAGCTCACTCAAGGCCTCATCCAATCTGGCCTTGAACACCTCCAGGGAGGGAGCATCCACAACCTCCCTGGGCAACCTGTTCCAGTGCCTCACCACCCTCACTATAAAGAACTTCCTCCTAACATCCAGTCTAAATCTCCCCTCTGCCAGTTTAAACCCATTGTCCCTTGTCCTGTTATTGCAGGACCTTGTAAATAATCCCTCCCCAGCCTTCCTGTAGGCCCCCTTCAGATACTGGAAGGCTACTATCAGGTCCCCTTGAAGCCTTCTCTTCTCCAGGCTGCAGAGCCCCAACTCTCTCAGCCTGTCCTCATAGCAGAGCTGCTCCAGCCCTCTGATCATCTTTGTGGCCCTCCTCTGGACCTGCTCCAACACTTCCATGTCCTTCCTGTGCTGAGGGCTCCAGAATTGCACACAGTACTCCAGGTGGGGTCTGACGAGAGGCATGTCCTTCAGTTGGGAAGCAGTATAATATTTTTCCTTTTTACAGCACAGGTGGCTGAGGAAGCTGGTGAAATGAGTGAAAGAAAAATTCCCAGTAACTGCTGCTTGAGTTTATGTCTTTGTTAGCAATAAGCGGTTCCTGGTGTCTCTAGCCAGGTCCTTACGCAGGAGGCAACTGCAAACCTGCCCCCAGCCCAGATACCTTGCTGGCATTTATTGTATTAGGCAGGCATAGGTTACTCTATGAGCTTTTCCTCTTTGCCTGCAGCTAATGACAGAGTTCCTGTCTGGCATCCGTGTGATCAAGTTTTACACCTGGGAGAAGCACTTCAGCACCAGGATAAATGCCTGCCGAGCTAAAGAGCTGCAGAAATTACGAGCCACCCAGTACTTGGATGCTGTGTGTGTATATCTGTGGGCTGCGCTGCCTGTTATCATCTCCATTGCCATCTTCATCACCTATGTCCTGTTGGGTCACCTGCTCACAGCCACAAAAGTAAGTAGTAGGGAGATCAGACCTCCAACCTTGTATTTTTGGAGAACAATCTTCACTGGTGCCGCAGTCCTGAGGCATCTTGGCAGAATAAACCCAGCCTATGTCTCCCCACAGCTCTTCAAGGTCTCAGTGGGGAAGCTGTTTGGAGGAAACAAGGTGCAAGGGAGTACTGCCTCCAACTCATGTCTGTTTCCTTATCCATACAGGTGTTCACAGCACTGGCCCTTGTTGGGATGCTTATTCTTCCTCTCAATAGTTTCCCATGGGTATTGAATTCAATCTTGGAAGCCAAAGTTTCCCTGGATCGAATCCAGCGTTTTCTTGAGCTTGTAGACCAGGACCTGGAAGCTTATTATGCCCTAGGTAATGTCAAAGGATGCTGCTGCACTTGGGACACTGGGCAGGGAGAGAGTAGAGGTATAAAGCCCAGGGAGGAAAACTGGCTGTGACACCATGTTTGACTGTCAGAGGCAGAGTGAAGGCACTTCATTTCTGAGTGTTTCAGCAGAGAGAGGGAAAGAGTCCTTCCCCTTTAAAACACTTGTTGTGGAATCCTGCTTTAGGATTCTTGCTGTGAAATGAATGAAATGCCCCTCACCCAGTATAGGAAGGCAGTAATGTATTTATTGAGGTAGATAATTTGACAGAGCTCAAATGAATTTGAGGGACTTTAGCAAAGGTTAATCAAAGTTCAATTTGATGGCAAGGTTCACTACATTACTTATTACAAAGGCAAATTGATTTTGAGTTGGATTAATATGATTAATATGGCCTGGATGAGACCTTGAGTAACCTGTACTAGTGGGAGGTGTCCCTGCCTATGGCAGGGGGTTGGAACTAGGTGATCCTTGGGGTCCTTTCCAACCTTACCATTCTATGATTCTATGATTCTGTGATTGTACAAGAAGTACACAGAGGGAAATTGACTTAAAAGAGGCTAAGCTGACTTTTGCAGGAGTTGGGAATAAACAGGGTAAATATGGCCTTCCCATTGACTCATTAGGTTTTCAGAATGGACTCCTTTGCTCTCTAAACTCCTTCTTAGAGAGGAGCCTAGGTGTGGCTGTATCCACCTTTAGACCTGGTCAACAGTTCACGGCTGACAATACTGAGGAGACTGGCAGTGAAGGTGGTAAATAAGACCCTCCTATTGAGTAATGAGGTTCAGAGAGTAAGATTATATCCACCCCTAGTCCCATACTTGGTCAACTATTTATGACTGAGATTATTTGGCTGTAAGGACTTCATTGTGGTGCTTTAACAGAAGCTTGTACATCCTGTGTAGTTTTGAGATAGCAGAAATTTAAAGTGCATGGACACTGTTGCGGTGAACTATAAGATAGTGCTTAATGAGTCAGTTGTCTATAATAGATGATAATCAACGTAGTAATTTAGATATATTTTAACAAAGCTCATTATGCAAACACACATGTGCAGATGGAGAGGTTAACCTATGATTAAGATGTTTCATTTTCTGCAGATTGTAGTAAATTTGGGCATACAGAGGTCTTTAGGATTTCATAAAATCCTAGACGTAGCGAATACTTATCTCTCTTTACTGTCTGATAATTACAAGCAGATAGTCTTCCCTGTTGTCATTCTTTACAGGCAGATGGTGGGGATGATCAGAGTTGGACCTGAGAAGCACTCCAGCTCAGCAAGATAACTAGTCACAGCCACCATAATCCCAGAGAGCTCTAATAAGCCTCACTTGGGTTCAGTATTTGTAGGGTCAAAAGATGATTGAGTTTGTTTGGTGCTTTGGTCAGTACTTTTTCCACTGTGGCCATTAATCTTATCAGGCAAATCTGGCACTTTTCAAAGGGGCCTATGGTCTTGAATTGTCAGCACCTTTCCAAGGTATTCAGGAGTTGCAGGTATGGTTAGTGGTACCTGATATTTCCAACTCACTGAACTTGTACCAGGGACATGCAGATACTGAATTGTTTTGACTTGCTTTCCCATCAGGCAAAATCAGAAGGTACCAAGTTGTCCTAGCCACTTATATTTTGTAATTAAACAAGAATACCACAGCTCATGCTGACTTCATAAAGTAGCCCAGGCTTCAACATTGCAAAGTGTCCCAAGGAAGGGGTGATCTGCACCATCGTGCTGTGAAAGGTGGGAGAGAAGGCTGTAACATTTCTCTTTACCAACCGTAGACTATTGCTTGTCCCTGCCTTTAGTGTCCATGTAGAAGCTGCTCCCTCCTCTGTCCAGAGCTCCTCTGACACTGAAGCTGTAAACAACCTTGACTTTGCCTGGCAGAAAGGCTTGAATAGGTGCCCATCTCCTCCATCACAGCTCACTTTCTCTCATTCCTTGCCTTTTGCTAGCTCCCTGCCATTCTTTTACCTTCAACAATAATAAAACCAGGTTATCTTTACAGTGTCTTCCTGATAGCCAGCAGGTCATATGTGTGTGTGGTGGAAGCTGAAGATGGAAGAATTGGAGGAAGGGAAGTATAAGTTTAAGGGCATTTAAGGAGGCAAGTGTCCCACTGTGTGACTGGCTCAAGGGCATCATGGTGATGTCCTTTTTGTGGTCTCATCTGTTTGGGAACACAGCTGATAGAATTTTCAATGCCAAGTGTCTTTAATTTTCTGGGCCTTCTCATAATAGTGTGCTGTGCTGCCTTTCTCTTGCAGATACCCCTTCAGGTACTACTGCTGCCATAGAGATGCAATGTGCAGCCTTCTCATGGACACCAGTTGAGGAGGAAAGCACCAGTCAGTCCTCATCCACAGGCACTCTGCAACTGCACATTGAGAACCTGTCAGTGAAAAAGGTGAGCAAGGACACGGGAAGTCATAAAGAAGAATTACTCTAGAGAAGCCAAATAGTAGAGCAAGGATGGCATGTTTTCATGTTTTCCTGGTCTTATGAGCCATGAATCAAATCTTCAAGAGGCACAGGACATATATCACATCTCTTAGAGCTGAAGGGTGCTGGAGGAAGTTGGGTTGTGGCTTATACACAAAAGATGAACCAGCTTTGTCTGCTTTCTACTGCTGCTGCAGAAGACTGGGCAGGGAACACACTGGGACGCCAGAATTAACATCCCTTGCAGACTCGTGCCCTTCTCTGTCAGGAATTTGGTACACCCAACAACTGTACCCAGCTCCACTACTGAACCTGTCATATAGTCCTAGTTCTATACAGTGGTCAACTTTCTTACAGGCTACGTGTGGCTCAAGAAATTTAGACAAGCCACTCTGTATTAGCACATCAGGTTTCTCCTTTTCATTTCCCTTTTCAGGGCATGCTCCTGGGAGTCGTTGGAAAGATTGGCTCTGGCAAAAGCTCTCTGCTTGCAGCCATCACTGGAGAGCTCATTAAGTAAGTAACCTAAAGGCTTCCTGCCTGGCCCCTTCATACCATCGCAGGCAGGGACC
This sequence comes from Eubucco bourcierii, assembly GCA_013396675.1. Lineage (NCBI taxonomy): Eukaryota > Metazoa > Chordata > Aves > Piciformes > Ramphastidae > Eubucco > Eubucco bourcierii. Next base: position 282,099 of record VWZE01023953.1, on the reverse strand, counting down.
CTCCACTGCTGTCCCTATTTGGAGACCATTTTGATTTGTCAACAGTTCTCCATTGTTGCCCTTTCCACCCCCTTCTGGTATGCCTGCAGACAAGGTGGACAAGTTTATATTTGTGACCTGGAGCAAGGATTTGGTCTGGCCACACAGGAGCCTTGGATACAGTCTACCACTATCCGTGAGAATATCCTTTTTGGGCGGGAATATGATGCCAGGCTCTACAAGGAGGTGGTGGAGGCCTGTGCACTCTCTGATGACCTGAACGTGAGTACCTAAACTGTAAACATGCCTGGGCTGCCTTGGCCAGCTTTTGCATCTAGCCTGAGCCTCCCTGGGAGTAGTTCTTATTCTTTCAGGCTATAGACTGCTTTTCCAATGTGCCAGTCACACGATGTTACTCTGATTACCATACACTTTGGTAGCACTTTGGATAATTTCTGCTGCTGCTAAGCCAAAACCTCGTTTTCCTGAGGAATGGATGTGTTTGTGCAGAGCTGATGGCTGCTAGTCTTTTTAGGCAAAACTGTCAGTAGCTCATGCATTTTTTTTGGCTTAGAAAGAACGTCCCTGGGCTCTGGAAGGGCTGAGTCTGTGGTACTCCTGTCAGTAATATGCATATGCTAGGTTAGAGGCCTCTGGCTGTATTAGCCAGTAAACACAGATTGCCTTCTGTTATTCTATAACCTGATACTTGATTTTCTGAAGTGTCAAGTACTAGGAGCTCCTCTTTACTCTGGTAAAGAAATACTCTATAAAGGCAAGATTTGACAAATAGTAGACTAAGTCTGTGCCACCAAATCAAGAGGAAACTGTAGCTTTTACAACTAAACTGTTTGGATAGGCCCTGACCTGATTTTGGTGCAGACCCAGCTCTTGCTTTCCCAGAAAATGCCCAGGTGCAGTTTCAGACCAGAAGTTACTCTCAAAGGTAGTTCAGTTATGGTCACCCTATTTCAGGTTGTAAGAGAGGTTAGTTGCAATAATACCAAGCTTACCAGTTGTCTGAAGAAACAGTGTAGAGACTGTTGCATTGTTTAATTTTCGGTATGATAATTTCCCTAAGGAATTACTGCCAGAGGTAGAAGAGGAACTGCAGGGTTCTGGTTTGGGCCCCCCTGTAGTTTCCTGTCCCTTCTAAATGGATTTCCTAAAATGTTTCAGATTTTACCAGCAGGTGACCAGACAGAGGTGGGTGAAAATGGTGTGACACTCAGTGGGGGACAGAAGGCTCGAATAGCGCTTGCCAGAGCTGTTTACCAGGTAAATAGCAAAGGAGTTGTACTGTAGTAGATTGTGCCCAGTGCCAAGTCAGCCAAGGAAGCACATCTGGCCAGCTGTACAGTGTGCTCTGGCAGCATGTCTTAAATCACATCACGCTGGCCTTAAGGTGCTGGCAGGGTGCCACACAGAGGCACTCGCACGTTTCTCTACAACATTGCCTGCTGCTGCTGCTTGTCTTTTGTCTCCCTCTCAGGACAAAGAGCTTTACCTCCTTGATGATCCCCTGGCTGCTGTTGATGCAGAAGTAGCCAACCATCTCATGCGGAAATGCATTCTTGGAGTTCTCAAACACAAGACCAGGATCCTTTGTACCCACAGGACAGAGTTTCTGGAGAAGGCTGATGCCTTGTTGTTAATAGACAGTGGCAGAATAGTTAAGACAGGTACATTCACTGTCTTAAGCAATCATTTGTGCCTGTGTTACAGTCTTGGAATGACTCGAGCAAAGATGGACATAAGGGAGTAAGATTAACTAGTGAGGAACACAGCGCTTGAGGTCACTACATGTGTGCAAAGAGGGATTGGAAAGGAATATGCAGATTCACAGATAAACCAGGACATCCGTAGAGGTGGGGAGCTGATAAGGCAGAAGACTGTAGCAGGTTGTATGAAGAAATACCTTCAAGGGTGCAGGTGCTGTGAGGGAAAATAGGGAAAGTTAGAACAAAACCTAGGTCATTTCATAGCAAGAGGCAGGAAGTAGTTGGCATCTATTCCTCATGCACTGAAGCATTTTTATGTCTCTCTTCACAGGCACACCAGCTGATATCCTGCCACTTGTTGAAGCCTTCCCCAAGTCCAAGGATATGGGCAGGAGACAGAAGGAGAAAGGTCCATACCTGGCAAGCTCGAGGGTGGCTGGGGCAGCACAGCTCAGCTGACCACCCAAAACCTTTACCTGATGGCTGCTGGCCTTAGAGCAGAGCTTCCACCATGTTACTCTGCTGTGACAGTACTGATCTGTGGGTAGTGTGTGCCTAGGGGTAGAGGAGGCCCATGTATTGTTGTCTCTTGGTTTGGAGTAATATTTGAATCTGTTGTTCCACTTGTGGTCCAACTTTGGGTGGAGGTCTGAGAGGATTGGTGCACCTGTCTTGAAAGAGGAGAGAAGTCCCCCTTATACCCTAACCTTGTTCCATTCACAGCAAGGAACAGTTACAGAAGGAACATGTGTCACACTGACATTTGCTTTTGCCTCCATTCCCACAGCCCCCGATGAACAGGACCAAGAAGTGGCTGTAGAGACAGAGGCAAAAGAGTCAACACAAAACAATCATCACATCCACGAGGAGGAAGAGAAAAAGGAAGGGGCAGTGGCTTTTCATGTGTACAAAGCATACTGGCTAGCAATGGGCACCTGCTTGGCATTATCCGTCCTTTTCACGCTCTTTCTGATGCAAGGTGAGCCAGTGGCCCAGCAGCACATCTCCCTTCAGACATTACTCTCCTGTCATTCCCTGGTTGTGCAGAGTCAAGGGAAGATGAGGCCTGGGGGTTAACAGCTCTCCCTGCAGCAGGAAAGCCTCTTTCTTCTTCCCAGACTTTAAGTAGCACAGTTGGGAGGAGGCACATGGGAGCAGCATCTGACACCTCCCTGCTGCAGTAGCCGTACTGTGTTGCTGCTGTAGCTCAGGACTGTTCCTTTGCTCCTGCTTCTACTACTAACTGGAAAATTAAGGCGGGGAAGACTAAACTCGACAGTGAAACAGTAACAAAAGTTATCCAGCAGCCTCCCCTCCAGATTTTCTGCTTTCTATCTGCTGATCGAAGGTTGAATTCCACTTTGTGCAATAGTCTGTCTTCCTCTGTAGCGTCCAGGAATATCTCAGACTGGTGGCTGTCACACTGGATCTCCAGCATATCCCAGACAGCAAATACCTCTGTGATGGTCTGCTCAGCTTCCCTGCCTTCCCCACACCTACTTCTCTTCTCCATTGTTGGGCTTGTGTAAGTGAATCTGATCAGGACTTTCTAAAGGAAGCTCCCATTTTGCCCTTGAGTGCATTTCCTGTGAAGATCCTTATTGAGAGCAGGGGTAAAGTGACCAGCCCACTCCAGGGCATCTGTTTGCTTTGACGAAGGAAGAGAAACAGAATCACTGACCTGATGAAGTGCTTAAAGGGCTTCTGTTTGGGGTTGATGGAAGACACTTACACAATAGTCAGTTTGTCCCAGCATGCCAAAGGGGTGGTCTCTCACAGGAGTGTCATGTTGAGGTATTTTGGTTTCCCACTGAGATTTCTTCTTGGTTCTTATGCCCTGTCTGTGAGTTTACTGTCATGGGGATCTTGGCAGATCCATAATCTTCCTTCTTCTGTGTTCCAGCTCCCCCGTTCAAGTTCTGGACACCGCCCCGGTCCCATCCAATGGCTCACTGGATGTGAATTTCTATCTGATAGTTTATGGGAGCATTGCAGGGGCCAACTCCCTCTTCACCATTCTTCGGGCCTTCCTCTTTGCTTATGGTGCTGTCCGTGCTGCCACAGTTATTCACAACCGACTGCTCCAGAGATTTCTAAAGGTAATGATCAGAAAATACAGGGCAGACTGGGGCTCCTTCAAGTTGCTCTGTTTTGACATTTTTCTTAGTTGGGAGTAAGGATCTGGAGGTGGATTAGGGCTTCTGCTGATACTAGCTGGTGAGTTACCTATAGGACTATATCCAGAAAGGGCTGCAGCACAGTCAGGACAACAGGCCAGTGACTTGGGCTTCAAAATGTGTCCTGTAAGGCTTGTTCCATTTCATGGAGGGGTGTTTTATGGCTGCCACCTGTATCTGTTCACTAATTAGGCTTCAGTGTACAGCCACAATGAGGACAGCTGACTGTATCTTACTTTCTGGTTCCCTTATTGCCAGGCCACAGTCACCTTCTTTGACACCACACCAACAGGACGGATCCTGAACCGCTTCTCCTCAGACCTGTACTGTGTGGATGACAGCCTGCCATTTATACTCAACATCTTCCTGGCCAACATATATGGGCTTTTGGGCATGCTGATAATGATGACCTATGGTCTCCCATGGATTGGTCTGGTCTTACTCCCTCTGGCTGCCCTGTACTTCTCCATCCAGCGCTATTACCGGTGTACATCCCGGGAGCTCAAGCGCCTTTACAGTGTCACTCTGTCTCCCATTTACACTCACTTCTCAGAGACTCTCTCAGGGCTGGGCAGCATCAGAGCCATGCGGGCAACACGGAGGTGAGTAAAAAGAGCACCCAAACTTTGGCTTTACAGACCTGGGCCTTCTTGGATGTGGGGCTGGTCACGGTGTAGCAGGAATGCCTATGCTCTGAGGTTTAAGGAATGAAGGTTGAGCGGTGCAGACTTCTGTTACGTGCCTGCCAGGTTTGAGTTGGAGAATCACCTGCGCCTGGAAGAGAACCAGCGCTGCCTCTTTGCCAGCAACACAGCAGTGCAGTGGCTGGACATCCGCTTGCAGATGATTGGGGTCGCTGTGATTACTGCTATTGCAGGAATTGCCATTATCCAGCACCAGAAGCAACTGGGAAATCCAGGTAGGCTGCCAGGGATTGTTCTGTGTCCACCCCTATGCTGTGGCCCAGGTGTTCCTCTCTGTCAGCTCAGAGCTGCACATATACTATACTGAAGTATTTTTTACGTATTATATAGAATAATAATAGAATATAATAATATATTCTTATTATATTATTCTATAATATAATAAATATATAATAGATGAGGTATTATATATAACATCCCATAATTATAATAGTAGTATATCTTTTATCTATAGTATGTAATAATAATATTATTAATTACAATACTTATATTATATATGGAGTATACTATTCCTATACAGGATTTAGATCCAGAGCTCTCGCTCCCCATCCCTTTACAAGTCACCCACAGTGTAGTGTATCAGCTCCTGTCCCTCTTCCTGTGTGTCCCCATCATCAAGTGTGATCCCAGACTCCAGAGTGCTGATTTCTCCCTTCTTTGTCCTGCCACCAAGATCTTGGCTTCTTCTCTGCCAGTAACATTCTTGCTTATGCTTTTGTCATCACAGGACTTGTGGGCCTTGCACTCTCATACGCCCTATCTGTCACAAACCTGCTCTCAGGTCTTATTTCCAGTTTCACAATGACAGAGACCATGATGGTGAGTGTGGAGCGGACAGAGGAATATAGCACTGACATCCCCATAGAGCCCCAGGATAAACTGACCCAGGTAAAAGCTTAGATATGTTCTCAGGGCCCTGCCCATCCTCTGGTTCTGTGCCCTACACTTGCTTCCTGGGGACATCACAGGGTTCCAGTGAATGGGTGGAGGGCACTCACCCCCACAAACTACCTTGATCACTCATCCTTTATCAGTATATCCCTGTAGCTCTAGGAGACTTAATGAAGGATGGAATGATGAGGAGAGAAGAACGGGTGATAGGTCCAAACTTTGAGAAAACAGCCCTAGAAGGTGGCTGGAGTTGGAGCTGGGCTATGCATTTGGTATGCTCAGGAACCAAGTAACCACCCAAAGGGAGGGGTAGGACTTGACATTTGGGAAGATGAGGCTGAAGACAACAGTGGGTCATGGTCATATCCTGTCTCACCTGTGTATCCTTCTTAGGTTCCTGCTGACTGGCTAAGCCAGGGGCTTGTGGAATTCCAGCAAGTAGTCCTGGCATACCGAGCAGGCTTGCCTAATGTACTTGAAGGTGTGAGCTTCACCATTTACCCTGGAGAGAAGGTGGGGATTGTGGGTCGCACAGGATCTGGGAAGTCCACCCTTTTCTTGGCTCTTTTCCGCATGCTAGAGCTGAAAACAGGCCGGATTCTCTTGGATGGTGTTGACAGCCAGCTCGTGGGCTTGGAGGAATTGAGGTATGGAGGGCAGATCAGAGTGGAGGGCAGCTGGCAGAGCCTGAAGGCTGAGATCTCAGTGGTTGGATGCCAAAGGGAAGAGTAAGGGGCAAAGGACATAACTGTTGTGGCACCCTCCTGTCTAACTGTAGCACTTTTTTAGGACTTGCATTGTTGTTTCTGATCCGTTGTGCTGAGGCAATGAGGCTAAATATGTGACCCATGTACCTCTAAGATATGGAACAAGCCAAGACACCTCACCTCAGGAAAGAACAACAATAACAGCCCTTTGCTTTTCAGTAGAAAAAACTCTCTCAACTCTCATTTGCTTGCAGATCTAGGCTAGCAATCATCCCCCAGGATCCATTTTTGTTCAGTGGTTCAATCCGAGAGAACCTGGACCCCCAAGGAAAAAGGACAGATGCTGAGCTCCACAAGGTGCTAGAGCAATGCCACCTGTGGGATGTTGTTACTCGAATGGGTGAGTCTGAACCCAGCCAGAAGCAACTGGCAAGCCCTTTTACTGGGAGACAGGAAAAGGACTCAACTCAGGCAACTGAGGAAGAGAGGCCAGATGGGTACAGTAGGGAATTGATTAGATGAAGTCACGCTAAGACCAGGGTGGAAACAGACGAGCGGGACCCCTGTGGTGTTCCCTGAGACTTAGTGGCAAGGGACTGACAGGTGATGGATTGGGTGGCAGAATCTTGCTGATGATAACAGGCCCCAGTAGACATTTGAGCAGAGCCTGAGAGTTAAGCCAGCTCCTAGTTCTGGGAAATGTGGCATTGCTGCCAGATGTTGCTTGTGTTCAAGTGTAAAGGCTGCAGTTCCCAAGGGGTAGGCTTGAGCAGGACTAGCATTTTGAGTGCTACTGGGAAAACCCCAAACTGGGGGAGCTGTTTGGGGTCCTGTACGAAACCTGCTGAGGTCACTGCTGGTTCCCTTGTCCTCTGCAGGTGGATTGGACAGTGAGGTGGGAGAGAGAGGAAAAACTCTGTCTGTGGGACAGAGACAGCTGTTGTGTCTGGCAAGAGCCCTCCTGACACAGGCCAAGGTAAGTGCCCTGCCTCCATTGGAGCAAGGCTGGTGTGGGAGCTGCTCATGGCTGTGTGGGGAGCAGAGCACTCCAGAGCTGGGGCTGTGATTGGAACAGGCATCCTGTCCTACCTGCTCAGGTTGTCTGTAGACAGGGATTGTGTGGGATCCTCTGTGGTGCTTGAGATTTCCCTTCATTCTCTCTGTCCATGGCAGGTGCTGTGTATCGATGAGGCCACAGCTAACGTGGACCAGAAGACAGACCAACTGCTGCAGAAGACCATCCGCCAGTGGTTTGCTGACAAAACTATTTTGACAATTGCTCACAGGTATGGAGGAAGCAGCACTCTGCATCTAAATTCATCCCACCACTCAGGGACTGGTGGCTGCATCTGCCATGGCTGTGCCTTGAGCTTAGCAGGGAGGTCTCCATGATGAGGTTTTTCAAGTGTGTAAGGCTGGACTTTGCCTATTTGCTTTTTCTGCTTTATTAGGCCCTGGGTGCTGGGAATAACTAGACGTGAAAATCTTGCACCCAAAAACTGGAGGACAACAAAGGGCAAAACGCTGCATTGTATGGCAGATGGTTCTTCCTGGGAACTGCATGCTGGGACAGGAGTAGTAAATCGAACCTTGTGGTTTTTCCAAATTAGGGCAAGGAGTCGTGAACTATCTTACTGAAGGAACATCGTGAAGACCGGGGAGGAGCAGATGTCTCTGGCTCAGTAGAGGGCACTGCAGGACAGCCAACACAAAGGGTTGCAGCGAGCTCCTGGCTAAGGGAGGCAGGATACTGAGTTAGTTCTGTTATCCAGAACCCTGTGCCAGCAAGCTAGACGCTGCCCAGGAAGGACAGGGCAACAGTGCTTGCTCCACAGATGAGAGATTTAGTGTTAAGAGTAGGGGCAGCAGATGTCTACTGGTGGAGGGAGGAGGACAAAACTTGAATACCATGGATACTGAGAAGGGATGGGTTAGCATTAGACAGTGTTCTCACTCTTCCCAAGTGTAGAGTTTGGAGGAGTTGCATGGGGAATGTTTTCATAGCACAAAGGTTACCACAAAAATAATCAAATGAGCAGGTGACAGAGGCTTGTATGCTGCTGTACAGAAGTGGGAGTGATAGATGGCAGGCAGGGTGGTCTGGGTCTGGCAAGTGCTTTGAGTGGGTCTTGTTAAATACATCAAATAGGTAGGAGGGAATTTGGTTCCTACGCTAGGAATATTGTGTGTAAATAAAGTTGAAAGGTAGGGGCACTGTGGTTGAGGTGTGTGTTTGGGTCGGGTGGGAGGAGGCTACCTCTGATGGAGGAGTAATTAGAGAACACCAGCAGAGGAAAAAGTGGCTGAAGGCAAGGCAGCAAGGCTGGGTTGAAGATGGCTCCAGCCTCTTTTCCAGTGGGATGAGGGGAGATTGAGGAGAGCAGTGAGGAGGAAGAGGGGGTGATGGAGTTGTTTTGCACCCGTGGTTCTTACATTCAGTGTCTTCCCTGTGACTTGCAGTTTTGTAGGACTGTAGTTTTGCACTAAACAGTGCACAGTCATGCAAAGGAATTCCTGCTGCTCTGTCTTCCCTCCTGAGGCCACAGGTTGCTGCCCTGCTAGCAGTCTGGGCAAAACTGGCTGCATCTGTGTGCTGCAGGTGCTGTGGTTGGCAGTCTGGCAACTATCCACTAGTGATGGAGGCATGAGCAAATATGCCAGACTGCTATGGAAGGGCAGCTGATGCACAAGTCCATTTATTCTGCCCTCAGGAACTGACAAGTGAGGAAATGTAGGGGCAAATAGAATCAACTCCTCTATGGGAAGAGAGTTGTCTCGTTCAACCACAGAACTGGGTGTGCCCTGAGCTCTCATAGAGCTTCCCTCTCTGCTTCTGCCTTGCCATATCCAGCAACTGGGAGGCATCACTGTGCTCTCCTAAGAGGTGAAGTGTTTCACCAGTATGCACAGTCTGTCTGGGGACCCACACTGCACCGTGCCTCTGAGTGCAGAGGCACATGTTCCTCAGATCCTGATGCTGGGCATGTCTTGGGCTACCCCTGGACACTGGGAGAAGCAATATCCAGCAGTTTTCCTCGGATCCACCAACATCTGTCCTGTTGTTTGCTATCCACAGGCTGAACACCATCTTGGACTCAGACCGTGTGCTAGTGATGCAAGCTGGGAGAGTGGCAGAGCTGGATTCACCCACCCACCTAAGCCAGAAAGATGACTCCTTGTTCCAGCGCCTCCTGCACAGTGGGCAGCAGTGACCTTCACCTTGGGCTGGGCCCAGGCAGCCCTCCTGGCTCTCTGACTGGCTTTCCTCTTGTCTCAGCAACCAATTCTGTCCTTGCAGGACCAGGAGCTGCTGAGGTGAGGGAAGGGATTGTTCCTTCCTGCATACAGCAATTGTGTGGCCTCAGGGATGGGAGCATGTCACTGTGGCTTTTCCTTTGGTATGGAAGATGGCATATGGTGCTTAGGGCTGTGCAAGCCTGGATGATGGGATACTGCTCCCCTTCAAGTCTCCCCTTTGAGACTACAGAGGGATTTTCTGCTTACTAGAGAGGCTTCTAGTCTGAGACTTAGCCTCACATGTGCATTTTAAAGTGGTAACATGATTCAGTGATTCTGTGGTTCTTGTGAAGCTGCATTATTCAGGTCCCTCTCTCCTTTCCCTACTAGACACAGACTTTGTGGTGCCCTTTGCACAAAGGCAACCCTACCTTCTCCCTACTACTCTGAGAGTACAGTGACCTTTCATAGCCCAGAAGGTTGCAGCTGGAGGTCTTGCTGCTTTTCCTCCAGTTTACAGTAGAGAAGGCCTTTCCCCAAAGAGATAGAATGTGATTACACTAAAGGCCTCTGAGGCTCATTTATTTCAAGACTGCTTTTCCAAGGGAAACTCCCTGTTCCTGCTGCCCTGCTTCCAGCTGCTTTCACTTTTAAGATCAGATTGCTGTTCTCATTAGCACCCTTAAACTCAGTCTTGGGCTTTCCTTTTCTCCCTGACACTCTTGAGGCCATGGCTTGCAGGTACATACCTTTGCTATGCTGTTCTGAGGTAAGTCCATTACTTCCCCCAAACCTGTGGGAGTCATCTCCATCCCTGCAGCCAGAGCATGAGGCAAGACAGCTCAGTGCCACAATTTGGATTTGCTTTCTTGAGGGAAGTGATGGGAGATCATTATCCACAATGAGTAGGTGACCAACCGGATCTAATTGAATCAGCTGCAACCAGGAGGTTGGTGTCCAAAGATCCTTTGCACACTAAATTATTTTATGATTCTCTGATACACTGCTTCTGGGGTTTTATTTGTTTTATTTCATAAAGGTACATCATCCATCCATGTATAAAAAAATAGTCTTTCTGATGAAGCCCCAGTCTCCATTCCCAGGTATCCCTGCTGGCTGAGTGCTCACTCCTCTATTTGCTTTAGATGATCTTTAAACCAACTCTGCAACCCTACAGGCCAATAGTAAGGTTTGGGTTTTCAGTTTTTTTACTCCACTGCTTAGCCCTCCATGCCCTTGAGGAGACACAGAAAACCCTGGCCTTGGCAGAGGGACACTGACTGCTGCACACCACACCTGCACAGACAGGAGCAGACCTAATAGAAAGGCTAAGTGAAATGGCTATCTAAGTGTCAGCCTCTTAGTCATACTTTAGCAATGGTGAAGACAGCACTGAATCTGCTTCCTGTGGTCATCCCAGACTTGGTAGCTTGTTCTTACATCCACCATGAGGAGCTTAGCCTTTGTTGTGTCAAGAAACACTACAACAGCTCATTAGCAATTAATGCCAGCTGCCTGCTTCAGACTGACAGGGAGAGGAAAAAAGGATCTGAATCTTGTATTGCTTCTGAACCAGCCACAGCACATCTTCAGCCTTGTCCATCTCTAGTTTTACCTGTGAGGGCAAATGATGAGGACCAGCTTAGGCCCAGAGGGCCCCAGAGGGGAGCAGTCCATGCTCCTCCATGTCAGTACATGGTGAGGGAGAAGTGCACACTGAAGAAGGGGAGGAGCTTGGTCATTTGTGGCCAGACCAGAAAGGACGGCTTGGTTAAGTGGAAAGAGAAGACACCTGGATCATCAGGGGAAAAGTACAGAACGTGTTTGTAACCCCAGGTCTGACAGCAAGAGGAAGGGGTATCACCAAAGGCAGAAGAAGAGCACAAGGAGACCCCCAAATTATCTCCAGAGTCTCTTTGAACTGGCTTACAGAACCACGAAACCAGAGAGCAAGGGATGGGCATCTGAAACAACAGCCTCCAGGAAGAGCCAAGAGTCACCCCATTCAGTGCTGGGGCAGGCAGCCCCCACAGCCACAACCATCCCAAAGGCCCCAGAGGAAATATACCAACACTAGTGGAAATGAGGACAAAGCCCTTTCCAGTAGTTGCAAAGAGGAGTTAGAAAGGGCCTGGCAGAATCTGGGCTTGCAAGAAGGCCGTGTCCTCCTCAGCACTACCTCTTGTGTTTCTGAGAGCTCAAGCTGGACAGTATCAGCAGTGCATGGTGTGGGCTGCCACAAGCAGCATGTCACCACTTCCCTGCAGGGCTGCCCCAACCCAGCTCTGCTTTCAAATGCCCATGGGTACTGGCTGCACTGGCCAGGTGGGAGACAGCTTAGATCCAGGTGAGGCTGTCACACCATGCTCGATGCCCAGGGGTTTTGTTGACATGGTCACTGCCCTGGGAGCTCTTCCCTGCTGCCCAGCTTGTGCCAGCTCAGCTCCCCAGGGTGCAGTTCAAGGGGTTTGCCAGCACAATGACCTGCCAGGGACCAGCTCAGAGTCCTCACAGATCACAGCTCTGTTGTCTTCCTGGGCTCGATCAGGACAGTGTTGAGCATGCCCACCTGACACTCTTGGTCTTGGAGCTTCCTTGCAGCCTGAGAAGAGCTTTGGCACCAGTTTGATCTCTGGCGGCCCCTCTGCCAGTTCCTCAGCATTAGGAGGACAGTGATGAGGACCAGTACTGCTGTCAGCACCCCAAACACTAGCACTGTCACCAGCTGGACTTCACTCAGCCCTGAGTCCCTTTGGGTCACCACTTCCTTCACAGAGATTTTCAACAACCCTCCCCCCAGCTCTTTCTCGCTGTGGTTGGCCACGCGCTGCCCTGTGACTGCAGTCCTGACAGGATCTGGCTGTGTCACCCCCAGCATCTCACTGGTGGTGCTTTTCACAGCCCTGCCATTCTCATGGTTGACAGGGTGGTAGGGGGAAGCCCAGGTGGGCTCAGGGATGTAGATTTCGCAGGTTTTGCCAGTGAAACGATCGGGACACAAGCAGTCATAGTCGTTTATGCGGTCGTAGCACTTTGCCCCGTTTTTGCAAGGCTGGCTGGCACAGTCGTTGATGTTGATGGTGCAGAAACGCCCTTCAAAGCCCACCTGGCACTGGCAGGAGAAGCGGTTGATCCCATCGTGGCAGGTAGCGCCATTGGCACAGGGACGCATCAGGCAGTCATCCACATCATTCTCACAGAAATCCCCCACGAAGCCAGCAAGGCAACGGCAGGTGAAGTTGCTGGCAAAGCCATTTTCATCTTGACACTGGCCCCCGTTCTTGCATGGAGACCTGCATGGAGAGAGCAAGGACGAGTCATGGCCCTGCAGAGCAACCAGCTTTACCCAGTTCAGGGAGGTAGACCTACAGAGCTGCTCGTGGCAAGTGGGTCCAGCAGCTACCTCGAGGATTCTAGGGAGGAGTTTCTGCCCCAGTGAGTGAGAGGATTTAGGACCTCAGGCCGTTGCTGTGCATAGACCCACCACCAGCCGGAGAGGGCCTTCACCCAAGTAATCTGAAGAGGAAATGTGCCCTCCTGATGCTCCCCAAAGGCCTGATGGCTGTCAGCTCATCACACTTACAGCAGCAAGGGACAGGAATCTGTTCAGATTGCAACAAAGACCTTGCCCATGGGACTATATGGTGCATGCAGCCAAACCAAAATCAAAGATGGTTTTGTCTTAACTCCATTAGCGCATGGAAATCCACAAATAATGAGCCAAGCTGGGCCACTGCTTGGCAGTGCGTGATCCGAGGCTAATGCTGTCCATAATCTCGCTGCCCTTGCTACCATGTCTCACCCTGCCTTCTCACATGGTCCCATCTTCATCTCACAGTCCTTCCCATGGAAGCCTTCTGGACACAGGCAGGAATATTCCCCATCTCTATCATAGATGCACTGAGCCCCATTCTGGCATGGGGACTGGTGCTCACAGATGTGTATGTCTGAAGGGAAAGAAGAAGGTGAGAATTAGAAAAAGGGGATGATATGGTCAATTCAATTCAAACACAGTCTGTCAAACCCAGTGGGGATGGAGAAAAGTCAGGAGCTTCTGTTGCCTCTCCAACAGACACCTGCAGCAATAGAATGGCAGTGTCTGTGTGGTGCCTCAGTTCACAAAATGCCCAGGCTTACAGATGCAGAGAAATCTGCATAACATAAGATGCTGTGCATGCCATCTAGCTCGACAGTGCAGTCCCTATGGCACAGAGGAGGCTCTGAGGCTGGAGGAGGGGTGTCCATCAGCCACCTGCTGAAGGCAAGAAGCTTCCCAGGCGAAGCAGGAGGTGCTGCCTGGAGCCTAGCTGTGGTGTGGGAAAGGCATTGAGTTCATCTGCTCTGTTTCCTGAGGCTAGCTGGCATGATGGCAGTCCTTCCCATGCATCCAGAGAGCAGGTGCCAGCAGCCTGGCCTCGTGTGCAGGCAAGGGACAGTGCCAGCTGTGGCAGCCTGGCCTCGTGTTCAGGAAGGTGACAGTGCCAGCTGTGGCAGCCAGGCAATATCCTATCTCCCGTGCAGTCCAAACAGCATCACAGAATCACAGAACGTCAAGGGCCGGAAGGAACCTCGAAACATCATCTAGTCCAACACCCCTGCCAGTGGTTTTTGGCTATGCTGGCTCATCTGTCCATGCAGGGTGTGCTGGCCTCAGCTCTGCCCTCAGAACTGGCTCGTGACTTACCTTTGTCACAGAACTTGCCAGCCCAGCCAGTGTGACAGATGCACTGCCAAGGCTGGTGGCACGTCCCATGGAGACAACCTGGCATAAGTACACAGTCCTCGCAGTACTCGCCCTCCCAGCCTGGATCGCACCTGCAGGAAGACAGAGCATGGCAGTGGGTAAAACCCAAGCAGGTGCTGTGGGAAAGCTGGCTGTTTGCCATGCAGGGTTCCCTCAGATATGGTGGCACTGGGAAATTCTCCAAACCACCTCCATGAACCTGCTGACTTCCTCCAGAAGGTCAGTACTGGCATCTCATCTTTCTAAGAAAGCAAGCAGACAGAGCAGAAGCAGACTCAGCCTCTGCAGCCATGGGGGATGAGTGGGCAGAAACCGGAGCTCAGCAGCATTTGCTTTCAGTGCCCATGTCGTACTGCTCTCCTCCAGCCATCCACTCTGTATATGCAACTGCATTAACTCAGCAATTCCCTCATCCAGCCTAAATCTGAACTCCCTGAGGGAAAGGAACAAGAAGCCCCTAAGGTCCACATTTCATTGCACCTCTGTGCATCCTAATGTAATTTTTCATCTGAAGTCCACCATAATCCAGTTGTGAAACCTTGCTTGCCAATGGCTAGCATATGGAATAGATTTATCAGTCAGCTCACAAGGGCAATGTGATGGGAAAACCTGCGGCACCCAACAAGCCTTCTGGCCCCAGGGCAGCAGGACAATGGTGATGGCTAAGTGAAGCCAAGCAGTCTTGCTCCAGTGGCTTCCCTCAAATGTGCCAGCAAGGAGGTAAACAAATGATAACATCCTGAGAGCTGAGTGGAGGTGGCACCAGCCACATAAAGCATGAAATTATCAAAACCAATACAATCTCTGAAGTAAGCAAGGGAGTTCATTGTCATGGCTGGGGCTCATTTCAGTGTGATATGTGGTGATGGAAGTTTTGCTAGGCTGGTCCAAGGCTGCACTTTCACACCTGGACTGACTTGTCACTGAAAGTTGTTCCATAGAGAGGAGGAAAATGTTTGGGGTTTTTTTTTTGTTTTTTTTTTTAGTTTGGGGTTTTTTGTTTGGTCTTGTTTTGTTTGATGTTTGGGGTTTTTTTTTTGGGGGGGTGTTTGTTTGTTTGTTTATTTTAAAGTATGTTAATGAGAGGGGTGTGGATGAGAATAGAGGTGATACTACGTGCCCGATGAGGTCTGGAGAAATGCATTTATACCTGGACAGCCATGAGCTTACACAAGATTGTGGACCTTGTACACCATGGTACCCACAGGGAAGCAGGTGCCACCAACTCTTCCCTTTCTCTAAAAGGAAGATGGCCAACCTAAAAATCACTTAGGGAGGGGCTCAGGCAAGTGTCCAGGTGTCTGTGTCTTTGGGGTGATTTTAATGGGGTACTGCCAAGCTGCTGCTCTGGGAAGCCTGAAATCTGGGTCAGCAACTCATGCATGCCAGTAAGACCTACTTGCCACATGGAGAAGTGTAGCATCTCTGCCTAAGGCTTTGCAACGTGACCCCCCTAACCAGCCACTGTCACCAAAAGGGCTCAGGTGGAGTGAGCTCTTTGCAGCTGCAACTGGGGCCTCAGCAAAACCAAAGCTGGATGCTCCCTGATGCAGTGGTCAGTGTGGTTACGGTCACTGTGAGGCCACATCTGTTCCATTAGGCAAAAACAAGTGGCCCAGGCATGGTGTGACACTGGGGGCTATGCTATAAAATGGAGCTGAGCATCCCCCAGTACAAATGAGACAGCAGTGCACAGCCTGTCCCCTTCCAGCACAAGTGTCCAAGCCAGCAGTCCTCCTGGGGCTACCCAGCAAGATGGGGACTCTGGATGGCACTGCACTGGGACAAGAGGCAGTGTCCAGGGCCATGGAAGCCCAGGGCAGCCATGTGGTTTCTTCTGAGCTTTGTTCCTGTGGCATCTGGACACCGGATGGATCTGGGATGCCAGGGTTCATACAAGCACTTCTGCTTGCAGCATCCCTCTTTATGAAAACACTCAGAGATCCCCACCATGGCCCAGGCTTCCAAGAGGGGATAGCTGATATTTTAGATATATCTAAATAGATATAGATATCTAAATAGATATAGATATATCTATATAAAGCTGATAGCTTTAGATATTTATGTGCACAATGGCAGTTCCTCCACACCTCCAGGGAGCACATTCCAATCTCAACCAGTGAGGAGGCCAAGCAAACCAGCTAACCCTCAAGCCTGCCCTGCTGCCTGATGACTTTCCCCATCATATCTGGGCCTGAAGGCTGCCTCCCATCACACAGGCATGGCCAGCCTCCCATCCCGACAAAAAGTGCTCAGCAGAACACCACCGATCAGTCTGTGGTGGTGGTAACTTTGGAAGCACTGGAACAAAGGCTGGAGCAAAGGTGTGGGATCAAAATGTCCCGCTCCAGAGGGTGTCAGGTAAAAAGAGGACAGAGGGTTTATTCCTGCTGTGTGGGTGCGCAGAGGAGGGAAGGGGTGTAGGCACCAGGGAAAAAGCTGAAAGAGAGAGAGAGCAATTACAGTCAGGGGCAGCAGGAGCAGAGAGCCAAGGAGAAGCCATACCTGCACTTCCCATCCTGGTCACAGCAGCCGTGGGCAAGATTACAGCGCTCACTGCAGTCATCTCCTGCAAAGCAGAAGACAGGTGGAGCTGGGTTAAGCAGAGATCATAGATGACTCAGGATCTGCCTGTGGCTCTGCTGTCTCATAGCTTTTTTTTTTCCTTCCTGAATACTCAGCCTGACCTTCCCTTTAGCCTGCCTTTCCCCAGAACTGTAAGGTAAGGGACCTTCTTTTCAGTGGGCAGATGCCATACAAGAGATGAGGACTTTGCAGTCACTCAAGTTATGATAACACTGTCTTTATTGGCAAAGATTAGACCCTGCTTCAAAAATATCGAGTCTCTGATCATCTTCCCTGCCATCTCTGCTGTTTCCCTTAGACCCCAGTTTAAGAGGGACAGGGATCTGCTGGAGAGGATCCAGCAGAGGGCTACAAGGATGATTAGGGGACTGGAGCACTGCCTGATGAGGAGAGGCTGAAGGACCTGGGGCTTTTTAGTCTGGAGAAGACTGAGAAGGGATTTAATAAATGTCTCCAAATATCTGAGAGCTGGGTGTCAGGAGGAGGGGGACAGGCTCTTCTCAACTTGCTCCCTGTGATAGGACAAGGAGCAATGGATGTAAGTTCCAGCACAAGAGGTTCCATCTCAACACAAGGGGGAACTTCTTTACTGTAGGAGTCACAGAACACCAGAACAGGCACCCCAGAAAGGCGGTGGAGTCTCCTTCTCTGGAGACTTTCAAGGCCCGTCTGGATGCTCTGTGACCTGAGCTAGATTGTACGGTCCTACTCTGGCAGGGCGGTTGGACTCGACGATCTCTTTGGGTCCCTTCCAAGCCCTGACATCCTGTGATCCTGTGACCTTGGGGCCTTCTGGGCAAGAGCTGGGGTAGCCTATGCACTAAGGCAATCTATGTAGGAGGACCTGACCCATCTAGGACCGTGGTCCCACGTTCATGCAGCAAGTATGATAGAAAAGCTCAGGGACAGGGATTGCAACAGGCACAAAGGGACCAAGGATGGAAGTGGAAATAATGGCTTCTCTTTGTGTCCCATAATGTCCCCATCCCCAGGGACAGCTATTGGTACAAAGTAGTCTGGTCGGGGCCTCTGCTCTTCACCAGGACCCAGCTGCCAACACTCCTCTTCTGGCACAGTGAGGAAGGTCTGGGCATCACATGTGGCCAGGTATCCAGTTCTGTTTATTTATTTAAAGGCCACAGAAGTTGTAACTGAGCCATGACCTCACTGTGACACTTTTCATTCACCACTTGGCACTGGCCTGCTTTCTGCAGCCAGGTGTCCCTTTTCATCTCCACCTTCTCCTCTCCCTCATGGCTTGTTTGCATCTCAGCCCCACAGGGAACTGGCTCACTCCAACTCCACAGGCAGCAGAATTAGAACAAGTTCAGGAGACAGGGTGTTTCTCCAGGAGCCCAGCATGATCCCAAGACAGGCCTGGGAGTAGAATACCCTTGCTTGACTGAGCCACTCCATCCCATACCGGGGCAGTTAAAGCCCCTATGCCAAGAGGCATGCTCAGATGTTCCCCAAGCCATGTGATATGCTGCCTAGTAAGTGAGCACAGGGAGAAACCCCCAGATGCATATATTTTTGCTGCTATGAAGTTGCAGGTCCCACTGCAGGTCCCTAAACAATCCACAGTGGAAATGGAGTAGCATCCTGGGACTGCTCACCCCAAGCATGATACCATCACCTTTCCTGTTTGTAATCATTTCTCTTGGCAGATAGCTTTGGGAGTTCATTGCTTATCCAGAGCAGGGGGAAATCAAACTAATCTTTGAGAAGAGATTTTGTCTTTCAATATCCAGGTTTAGCTGTTCACTTTTGAGATCTTCTTTCCCCCTTGCTCTGCCTGTTGGAATAAGCTTTCAGTTGAGGAACTAATTTACCCTAACTTAGAGGAGACAAAACAGCAGCACCTCTCACTACGAGTATGTTCTGACACTGCCACCCCCATGGGCACCAGAAAGAGAGTCTCTACAGTTGCAGTCAGTCACACCCCAGGTGCTGGATGACTGTGTAGCTTTTTCTGGTCCTCCAGGTCAGGCCAGCTCTATTTTGCATTCAAAATAAAGGAGAGCTCAGCAATGCAAAGGACAGGTTTGGAAAGACGGATATGAAAGAGAGCACATGTCTGCAGAGACTTACCTTGAGCAAGCTGGTGATGGGCCAAGAGGATCCAAATTAAGGACATGAGCTGGAGACAGAAGCTCCTGAGCATGGTCAGCGTAGCCCCACCGAGATGAACACCTAAAGAGAGAAAAAGAGCAAGCTCAAAAAAACTTCCTGGCTCACACCACAGCTTCACTTCACGCATCCCTTCCTCTCTGCTACCTGGGAGTTTTGACTTGAAACATTCTGTTTTGTACAGACTTGTCACTGCACTCCTCTCTGTCCTTCCAGACACTTTCCTCTAAAGCAACTTTGGAGCACTAAGAATCAAAAAGCCTTTTTAAATATGTGTACAGGAGAACTGAGTGTGCACGCTCAGTCTTGCGCGAGTCATAGCTCAGGCTGTTATACCCTGTCTTGGAGCACCAGTCCTTGCTACATGCTGTCAGAGGAGCAGAAGCCTCCAGAAATACCAGCCCAGCTGTAAGGACCGTTTTCTTCCCTCTCTAGGCCTGGAGGGCTTCAACTTTGTGTTAAGAAAAGTCCCTCTTGTGCATCCTTCAATGAAAAGGTAAGTTGATTCTTTCCACAGTGCCAAAGCTGCTTTTCAAGCCCTTTGGGAGGGCAGGGAGACTAGGTGATCCAGCAGACAAGCACCCCAGCAGTCAACAGCACCCCACATTTTGTTTTCCAAGCAAGGGAAAGAAGCAACAAATAGGCACTAGATCTGGGCTACAGCCCCAGGTAGGAAAGGTATACATGCAGGTGTGGTCCTTTTCCCTGGCTGTCCTGCAGAGTGCCCTGTCAGCCCGAGGTCCCTATACCCATCTATTTTCCGACCACATCCTGCCCTGTTGAAGTAACATTAAATATTTTCCCTTCCAGCCTTCTGGGGTTGTTAAGGGCAGGAAAATCGAGTGTGATATCATAAATATACTACTGTAATGAGATGGGAGGGGTTTAACAGTTCTGCTAGGAGTGGTGAAGATATGGAGCAGACTCCATCCAGATGCATGGGTGTGAAGGACAGGGGCCACTATCAGCTTGACTCTTTAGCTTGGGAAGGTTGTGTTGTGTCAATAGCTGCATGAAAGACTTCTCAGATGGGGACAGAAGTCCTCCCATTCCCCAGTTCCTGCTAAGGGCATCCTGCTTGGACCAGCCAAAATAGCCTGCGAAAGCAACGATGCTGTTAGAGCAGCTCTCCAACAAACAAACCATCACCAACAAAAGATGCAGCATTTCAGAGGGGTTACAGGATATTACTGCCACTGCCCCTGCCAAATTCCAGCATGGATTGCTGCATCCTCTCTCCTCATAGTCCCCTTGTCACCATGCTTGCAGGACCCTCCTTTGCCTCCTGACCCAAAACGCTGGGCAGTGGTGAACAGCTGCTGCATTTCAGGGGAGGGTGAAGCAATTCCTATGAAACTTCTAAAATAATTTAGTGATGAATGGTGGGTATCCTGTTCCTTCAGAGCTGAGAGATCAACCTCTGACCACACATCAGCGCAGTGGTCATTTTTTCCCTTATGGTTCCCCACAGCCTCCTCATTCAAAGCGCGGAATCTCAGACCTCCTGACACAGCCACTCCACAGGTGCTGGTCTCAGCTCCCACTCAGAGGCCACCTCGGACCCCGGCAAGGTGCTGGGGGCATCCACGGGGGCAGCTGTCGCCCAAGGAAGATATAAGCAACACCCGCAGCCCTGTCTTTGGATCGCAGGGACATGGAAGTGGGAGCTCCCTCCACCTCACTTCTCCGCTACCATCTAGCCGGGCCGAGGTCTTCCAGCCCCCTAGGGCCTGCGGGTTATTACGGACACCTCCGGGAGCTATTAACCTCCTCCTGATCGTGGTGGTTAGAGACCTCCACACGGCTGAAGGCTGCGAGGGACAACCCCAGAAAGGGGCTATCAGCCTTGCCTGGGGGATACCGGGGACCCCTTCCGGGCTAGGGATTTGGGGGCAGGGGTGAGAAGCAGAGATAGAGGATGTCGCACTGCTGCAGCTCGCCGTTCCTGCCCCCTTCCCCCCACCCCCGCAGCTTTGGGACTACGCTAAACCCCCAGTGCCCTAGGGAGGTGCGCGGCCATGGGCGTGACCCCAACCCCACGGCCAGCCAGAGGGGACACTCCGCCGAGCTTCGCACCGCTCCGGCCTCGCCGGTCCCCCTTCGTTCGGGGCGGCGGCTGCAGGGCGCGGGGGGAAAGCCCGGAGAGTGTGCTGCCAGTGACCGCCGTGCGCTGCCCTCTGCCTCCCTGCTCACCTCGGCGACGCGGCGGGTCGTGGGGCTATCGCGGGGCGCCGCGGCGCGGGGCGGCCATTCCCGGCGCAGCAGCGGCGGGGTTGTGGAGGCGCGGGGCTGCGGAGGCGCGGGGCTGCGGAGGGAGCTGCCGCCGCGTGTGCCACGCCGCTCCGCCCGCCGCCGCCGTGCAGCCCCGGCCGCCTGCCAGCGGCTGCGTGTGCCTGCACATCCCCGCTCCCTCCCCGGGACATCCCGCCTCCCGCCGCCCCAAACCACAGGCAGCCCCCGGCCCGCCCTGCCCGCTCGCCCCTGCCCTGCTCCCGCCGCCGGGGGCGGGGCGGGGGG
>VWZE01023953.1:228816-255769 GCA_013396675.1 Eubucco bourcierii | reverse complement strand
CAGCTCTGCTATGAGGACAGGCTGAGAGAGTTGGGGCTCTTCAGCCTTGAGAAGAGAAGGCTTCAAGGGGACCTGATTGTAGCCTTCCAGTATCTGAAGGGGGCCTACAGGAAGGCTGGGGAAGGATTATTTACAAGGTCCTGCAATGACAGGACAAGGGGCAATGGGTTTAAACTGGCAGAGGGGAGATTTAGACTGGATGTTAGGAGGAAGTTCTTTACAGTGAGGGTGGTGAGGCACTGGCACAGGTTGCCCAGGGAGGTTGTGGATGCTCCCTCCCTGGATGTGTTCAAGGCCAGATTGGATGGAGCCTTGAGTGAGCTGTACTAGTGGGAGGTGTCCCTGCCTATGGCAGGGGGCTGGAACTAGATGATCTTTGAGGTCCCTTCCAACCTTACCATTCTATGATTATATGGACTATATAGATACTCCAAGTGGTGTCTGTGAGGTGTCCTGGAGAGGTGGTTCCCAGGTGTTCAGAGCCAAGTGTCAACCTCTGTCCAAGTCTCTGATCACCAGCTCATCTCTCCTCCACTTTGAGTCCACTGCAGAGTTGCTCATCACCAGATCTGCTGTTTTCTGAGGGCTATCTGTACCCTGCACTGGCTTTCAGGAAGCTGCTCTCTTAGGACTAGATAAAATCTGACTATCTGCCTGTCTTCTCCACTAAAACAGATCTTCTAAGTGTAGAAGGGAGCTTGTGTCTTTGTCATGGACTTGAGCTCAGTACTAGGCAGCCTCCAAACCTGATGTGAGGATCTGGAAAAGCAAGCTTAAGTTACACATTGTTTTTTGAGACACACATTTCCTGAGTCTGGCTTCAGTACTGCTATCCAAGACAGACCAGAGCTACTAAAGAAAAGAAAAGAAAAGAAAAGAAAAAAAAGAAAAGAAAAGAAAAGAAAAGAAAAGAAAAGAAAAGAAAAGAAAAGAGAAAAGAAAAGAAAAGAAAAAAAAACCTCCACAAATATTAGATACAAAAGGAGTTAGACTTGAAGAAGGAGAGAAAGAGTTGTATGTGGAGGGTGGCACCCTCAAAACTCCCCCAAAATGCAAAAAACACCCCCAAAACTAAAAAAAAATTAATCATTCCCCTTCAAAAAAACCCCCATGAGTTCATTATTGACAAGGTGTAGGATCATGTTTTTTCCTGTGATTTCTGGCTTCTCTCTGAATCTGTGTGTGACAGCTGATGTCAGAGCTCTCCCAAGGGCACAGACAGACTTCAGGAAGAAGAAGATGTCTGCCAGACTTTCCCTTTGCTGGCACACACCCACAGGTGCCTCAAAGTGCACCTCTAGCCATTCCCTCTCCAAACAGCAGCTATAGCAATGAAAACTCTTAATCTCACCAGGAGCACACAAGCATTTAATGGGAGTCTCTTGAAGGAAATGTTTTGGACTTCCTTGGTGCTCGCCTCTGAGCTTGCTTCTAGGTATTTACAGAAGTTGGCGTATCTTGGTGTTTGCAGAGAAACCTACATGGAGAGCGTGGTATGGTGAATTTCAAGGTCATTTTGCAAAACCATGGCCTGTGCTTAGAAAAGCTTGAACTCTGGGTGCAGAGGAGAGGAGTCCATAATTAGCAGCCCCAGGGGATATGGACGAGTGTTTCGGGCAGGCAGGAGGTTAATTGCAGACTGACTGGCTCCTTGGCCTTCAGCAGCTCCCATGAAGCAAGGAGCAGTGCTCAGCCAAGCACCAAACGTGTCCTAGGGAAAGGTAATTCCTCCTCGGCTTGCCTGGGCCCGTTCCTATAAACAATGAGAGCTGCAGAGGGAGAGCAGTGCTGCAGATAAAAAGAAGAAAAAAAAAAGTCTCTGTGAGCTAGAGACGCTTGCTAGGCAGGCAGGAGGGCTCCTCAGGAGGCAACACACAGCCACATGTCTTTATCTGAAGAAGCCCGTGAGTCCTTCCTCTGCTCTAGGAGGGCTTGGAGGATCAGCTCCCTCCCCCCCCATTTATGTACCCCAGCACCCCAGCATGCACCATCCTCCACTCTGCAGGGCAAATGCCTTGACCTACACCCAGGTGAAGCCCTGTCTACCTGTGCTCACTGGGGAGACCCACTGTCACACCTAACCCCTCTGCCACCTCCTTGTGCACTCTGGAGAGATGTCCTCTGTCTCACTTTCCAGGTACTTTTAACTCTGCTCATTATTAAAGCTTTATTAGCATGACAAGCTAAACAAGTTTTGACAAAGGGGAAGAGAGGCAGAACCCCTCGAATCTTGGTCTGAGTCTGACACCATGACTCCAGCTTTTGCTTCCCACCGGGTTTTTACCTTGCACTGGAGCAGCTATCAGGCACATGTACTGTTTATCTTCACTCATTCACCAGTCTAAATTGGTGGCATGGGAGGGCAACTGCCCTTCAGTCTGTTGCACAGCAGCACCTGTGTTGGATTAAGCACTCACTGGGGCAAAGGCTTTACACAGGGCATTGGTGGAGCTTGGGTAAGGCTGCTTAGAGGAGAAACTGCAGTGCTGGGACAGCTCCTCATGCAGGAAGTTCATTCCAGGGAGCAGTGGTAACTGTGGTGTGGGGCCCAGCTGGGAACCAGCTTTTTCTGACAGAATACCTTCTGTAAGGTCATGGCCCAGTTAGTTCCAGAGCCCTGGAACAACACAGAGTAAGAGCTGCAGGCACCTGTGAAGGCTTCAGTGCAAAAGCCAGGATCAGTCCACCAAGCAAGTGTGACATAAAGGCAGAGGTAAGCAGAGAGATGAGAGAAACGCCACAACCAAATACTTGAGGCTAGAAAGACCCCGAGTTCTGCTACCTGCCTCAGGGAGTGATGTTGCTGGTGCAAAGCGAGTGCAGAGAGTACAAATCCACTGCTGCCAGTCTCTGTGCTCCATGTTCCACAACAGACTGCAGTGGGGACAGGAAAAGGAGCCAGATCCAGCTGTTGCACAATTTTTATGACTGGTTAGAAGTAGCCAGTAGAAGTCCCTGACAGCTATTTGTTTTATTCAGTTTTTATACATATACATTTATAAAGATAGAAAACATGCATAGGCAGTACTTGTAATGGGGAAGTGTTGATGTGCAAGGCATTCACTGAATACACAGGTTGGGGAAAAGTGCCCCTATGTGTGTCTGAAATACCAAAATGACCTGTGCTGCCCACTCTGCTCACACCCCATGATGGTATGAAGCTGCTGAGACATACCAAGTGTCAAGGTACTGCAACAGTGGTTTTCTGTAGTGGTTCTCCACTTCTGCCTTCGTCCTCCATCCTGTGTATTGGCAGAGATCATAGAATCATAGAATCATAGAATGGTAAGGTTGGAAGGGACCTCAAGGATCATCTAGTTCCAACCCCCTGCCATAGGCAGGGACACCTCCCACTAGGACAGCTCACTCAAGGCCTCATCCAACCTGGCCTTGAACACCTCCAGGGAGGGAGCAGCCACAACCTCCCTGGGCAACCTGTTCCAGTGCCTTACCACCCTCACTGGAAAGAACTTCCTCCTAACATCCAGTCTAAATCTCCCCTCTGCCAGTTTAAACCCATTGCCCCTTGTCCTGTCTTTGCAGGACCTTGTAAATAATCCTTCCCCAGCCTTCCTGTAGGCCCCCTTCAGATACTGGAAGGCTACTATCAGATCCCCTCCAAGCCTTCTCTTCTCCAGGCTGAAGAGCCCCAACTCTCTCAGCCTGTCCTCATAGGAGAGCTGCTCCAGTCCTCTGATCATCCTTGTGGCCCTCCTCTGGACCTGCGCCAACACTTCCATGTCCTTCCTGTGCTGAGGGCTCCAGAACTGCACACAGTACTCCAGATATTTTGAGAGAGACAAAACAGATTCAGAGATCCAAGCCTTGGGAGCAGGTTGTTGTGCCTGCTTATCTTTCTGTGTAGTGCCCATCACAATTACATCTCAAGTCTGATGGGTGCCTTTAGGCAGTCCCATAAGACAAATAGCACTTTGTGTTGGAATGGGCCAGCAGAATTCTTTTCTTCCATTGCTGTTGTTGAGGAGTCTGTCAGCAAAGTGTTTTCCTGGGAAAAAAAAAAAATCCAGGAGTTTTTTGAGGGTTGCTTCTTCATGTTAAAATTGAGCCCCAGCCCTCACTCTTATGTAGTAGGATGGACTAAATGAAACACATGGGTGTTGTTAGCAACTGCTTTACTGGTGGGTTGTTGTTTTGGGTTTTTGTGTTCAGGGTTTTTTTTTGTTTTGTGGTTATTGTTGGGTTTTTTTTTTGTTTTGTTTTGTATTTTCTGGTAGATCCATGCTCCAGGCATACTGGCAGGATGTGTTTGGCTGTCCAATTCTACATCCACAGACTTGTTTGGCTATCCCAGGCTGGTTGTGCTTCACTGATCTTATTGTTCCTGTGATGATGTTGGTTTTGGGTGCTGCTCTCCTCTTGTACTGGCATATCCCAGGTCTACTCCAAATATGGGGTTTTTGTTTGTTCTTTTTTTATTTTTTATTTTGGTGGGCTCAGCCCACCCATGAAACCTGCCTCTGAGGGTTTCCCAGATGACATCTACTGGGGAATCCTCTGTGCAGCTGGCATCAGAGAAGCAGCAGAAGAGGGGAGTGCTTCCTAAGAGTCCCTTCAGGACTGCAGCTTCCAAGCTAGAGAAAATAGGAATTCATGCTACTCTCAGGCAGGTGACAACCTCCAAGTCAGACACCAAAGGATGGTCTGGCACCCACTATCTTCCCTGCTTGACTTAGGTTGGTGGGTAACTTCACAGGATCACAGGATGTCAGGGGTTGAAAGGGATCCAAAGAGATCATCAACTCCAACCACCCTGCCAGAGCAGGACCACACAATCTAGTTCAGGTCACACAGGAACGCATCCAGATGGGCCTTGAAAGTCTCCAGAGAAGGAGATTCCACAACCTCTCTGGGGAGCCTGTTCCAGTGCTCTGTGTGCCTTGCAGTAAAGAAGTTCCCCCTTGTGTTGAGGTGGAACCTCCTGTGCTGCAGCTTACATCCATTGCTCCTTGTCCTACCACAGGGAGCAAGTTGAGAAGAGCCTGTGTGTGTCCCCCCCTGACACCCAGCCCTCAGATATTTGGACACATTTATTAAACCCCTTCTCAGTCTTCTCCAGACTAAAAAGCCCCAAGTCCCTCAGCCTCTCCTCATCAGGCAGTGCTCCAGTCCCCTAATCATCTTTGTAGCCCTCTGCTGGACCCTCTCCAGCAGATTCCTGTCCCTCTTAAAGTGAGGAGCCTCAAACTGAAGGCAGTACTCAAGATGGAATCTCACCAGGGCAGAGTAGAGGGGGAGGAGAACCTCACTTGATCTGCTGGACACACTCTTCCCAATACATCCCAGGATCCCACTGGCCTTCTTGGCCACAAGGGTACATTCCTGTCCCATGGATGTTATCCACCAGCACTCCCAGGTCCCTCTCCACAGGGCTGCTCTCCAGCAGGTCACCTCCCAACCTGTACTGGTGCAGTTTATTATTCCTTCCCAGGTGCAAGACTCTGCACTTGTCCTTGTTGAACCTCATTTGATTGCTCTGTGCCCAGGTCTCCAGTCTCTCCAAGTCTTGCTGGATGGTCACACAACCTTCAGCTGTGTCAGCCAAACCTCCCAGTTTGGTGTCATTAGCAAACTTGCTGAGCAGACTCTGTTTGTCTGTCTGTCTGTCTGTCCCCTCATCAATGTCACTGATGAAGATGTTGAACAGCACCGAACCCAGCACTGATCCCTGGGGCACTCCACTAGTTACAGCTCTCCATCTGGACCTGAGACCATTGATCACCACCCTTTGAACTCTATCTTGTAACCAGTTCCTAATCTACCTCACTGCCTGCTCTTCCATCCCACACTTCCTGAATTTGCTCACTAGGATGTCAGGGGAGACAGTGTGAAAGACCTTGCTAAGGTCAAGGTAGACTACATCCACTGATCTCCCTCAATCTACCCATTCAGTTATGCCATCATAGAATGCTATCAGGTTAGTCAAGCATGATTTCCCCTTGGTAAATCCATGCTGACTACTCCTGATAACCTTCTCTTCCAAGTGCCTTGAGATGCCCTCCAGAAGGAGCGGTTCCATCATTTTTCCAGGGATGGAGGTGAGGCTGACTGGTTGATAGTTCCCTGGAACCTCTTTCTTGCCCTTTTTGAAGACTGGAGTGACATTGGCTCTCCTCCAGTCCTCAGGCACCTCTCCTGTCTGCCATGATTTGGCAAAAATGATGGAGAGTAATAACATCAGCCAGTTGTCTCAGCACCCTTGGGTGCATCTCATCAGGGCCCATGGACTTGTGAATGTCCAATTTGTGTATTTGATCCCTAACCCAGTCTGCACTGACCAGTGGGGAGCATTCCTTCCTCCAGGCTTCCTCTCCTTCATCCAGGGCCTGGAGTACACAGGGGAGTTCAGTCTTAGGTGTAAAGACTGAAGCAAAGAAGGCATTCAGAAAATCTGCCTTCTCTGCATCCTCAGTTATCAGGGCTGCCTACTCATTCAGCAGTGGCCCCACGCTTTTCCTATTCTTCCTTTTCCTACTGATAGATTTGAAGAAGCTCTTCTTGTTCTCTTTTACTTCCTTTGCCAGCTTCAGTTTCAAGAGGGCTTTGGCCTTCCTTGTTGCCTTCCTATATGCCCTGACAACTTCTCTATAGCTCTCCCAAGTGACAAATCCCTTCTTCCATGAATTGTAAGTTTGTTTCTTCCCTGAGATTTCCTTCAGGAACTCCTTGCTGAGCTACACAGGTCTCCTAGCACATCTACCAAATTTTTTATTCAGGGGAACACACACAGCTTGGGCTTGGAGGAAGTGGTCTTTAAAAATTAACCAACATTTTTGGACTCCTTCACCCTCTAGAGCCTTAGCCCATGGAATTTCTGCAAGCATGTCTCTGAAGAGCACAAAGATAGCTCTGCAGAAGTCCAGGGTTGTAATTCTACATGTTGGTCTGCTTCTACCCTGTATAATACTAAACTCCACCATGTCATGATCACTGTCCCCAAGGCTGTTCCCAACCTTAATGTCCTCAACCAGTCCCTCTTTATTAGTTAATACAAGGTCTAGCAGTGCACCTCTCCTTGTTGGTTCCTCCACTACCTGCATCAAGAAGTTATCATTGATACACTGCAAGAGGCTTTTCAACAGACTGTGCCTGGCCATGTGTGCTTCCCAGGAAATATCAGGGTAATTGAAGTCACCCATGAGTACCAAGGAGTTAGCTCTAGAGGCTACCTCCAGTTGTCTGTAGAAGGCCTCATCAATGTCTTCCTCTTGGTTTAGTGGTCTGTAGTAGAGGCCTACACAATTTCACCTCCTTTCCCATATCCCTTAGTTCTTACCCACAACTTGAAAGGATCAAGCCTGCCCTGCCTTCTTCTGATGGGGAGACATTACTTCTGGAGCCTACTTCTTCACTAGCCAAGACCATAGGCACTTAGAGGGATTTGTCCCTCCACAGGGTGGCACCTGCCCCTCCAGAGGTTCCTTTTATACAGTTACAGGGGACTATATAAAGTGCTGCCAGCTGGAAAGTATTTTGAAGAGATTCCTTCCTGCTCTTGACTAAGGGTCATAAATTCAGCTGGTATTTGAGAGAATCTCAAATGTACTTCCAGGACTGTTTGCTGAGGGCTTTACATCCGCCAGAGGCCCCTTAAAATAAAAGGATTATTGGGAGTCAAGTGTTAAATTACCTGGTGCTTGTTAATTGAACTTCAGAGGCTTTAGTGAGCAACTGGCTCTAGCAGGGAGCAGCACTTTGGTATTAATGGTGTTACATAAATGAATATAATGTAACCTAACGTCATGCTTCTGCATCATGTCACATCTCTGGGCTGAGGACAGTGGTGAATCCAATTCATAAACATACCAGATATGGGAAAAGGCAGGGTGGATATGTGTGGAGAGGGACTGGAATCAAGGCCTTCAGGATTTCAGGGAAGAATGGGGTTTGGGTGCTCCATGCAGGTTATTGGCATTCAGACATCTCGAGTTCCATTTCTGTCCCACTTTGGTTGTCTTACTTAGGATCTGGTTTTGAGGAAATCTGAATTTAATGGAATCAGTAAATACCAAGACCACTTGAAAACCAAACTGTGTCCTTTCTGCAGGGCTTATTTCTCATAAACTTGCAAAAAAGCTTGATGATCCTACTCTAATAAGTCATCAAAAGAAAGCAAAAGACTCTAATAATTGCTGCCAGCAGTGTGCACCCACGGAAACCTGAACAGACCACAACTGTGAAGGCTCCAAGACAGCAAGGCCCAGTGGAAATGAGAAACCTCATCAGCTATGAAAATTTCATCAGCTGGCGCTGTGGAAGCAAGAATCTGGAAGTGCAGAGCAGATGGGCAGCCTGGATTCTTGGAGCCATTGTCCTTCTGCTTGTTATCTGACTCCAGCACAGGGAGGATTTGGAGAATTTATGGGGGCATGAGTACCGAAGGCTTTCTTGAAATATGCCTGGCTGGCACGTGGCATGGTGCAGACTGCATTTGCTGGGTGCACAGCAGACGTTTTTGCACAATATTGCCAAGGTCACAAAGGGGGCCCTGCTGAGCACATGCCTTTTATTGTGTAAGAGAGGTGACCATTTCAGTCAAATTTGCAATGCTGTTAGCCTGATACTACCTGAATGCATATCTGAAAGCTTTGTAGAAATAGTACATTGAGGAACATCTTCCAAATACCATCAAGATTTTCTTGCAGATTTTTTCTGGACTAGGCTTCATTATTGACCATCTGAATAATCAGTTCAGGAGAAGCTTGTGGAAGAAATTTTAATAGGGGAGAAGAGTAGAGGGTGCATAAGTCTACGGTACCAGGGATGATAGGCAAAAGACAGAATACCTGTTTGAGGTCTGAGTGGAATAAATTGAGAAATTTGAGTTAAAATTAAACTGGATTGACTTCTTGAAGTCCCAAGGCTAGAACAACAGAATGAAAGATTTTGCAAATAAAGGCCACAGCGCATCACCAAACTGTATCTAGGTGTGAGTAGTTCTTGTCCACTATTGGCTGGTACATGCTGTAGTCCCCCCCTGTCCTTTAAGAAGCAGGTTTTGCGGTTTTTAGGTGGATTTTTCTACTCGCTATTCTCCCTCTTTCCCTCCTTCTCCGCCTGACACCATAGGTGGGATTATACTTCCCTAGAACAGGTTGTGATATGCTGAGCAATGTCGGGATAGTTTCTCAGAAATTGAGGCACACAACAAGGGAAAGGAGCCGATCCTAGATACTGATCCCAAGTGAATTGTCCTGGCTGGCGAAGACCTGAAGAGGGCAGATCATCTGCAGTTACTGTGAGCCCACTTTTGGGTCCTGAGCACACCCACAGGTTCTAATTGCCATGACCAGCCTGTACTGTCTTTTTTTCTGTCAACTTCTTCTCCAGTGTGTAACCTTGGAGGTAGCCTGCGAAGTAACAAAGGGCTGCAGCACAGCTGCTCTGTTGGAACCTCCAGAATTAAATGCAGAGGCAGCAGCAGAGGCAGCAGCAGAGGCAGCTTCTGCTTCCTTCCTCAGCCGGGTGGGAGATCTCTGCTAAAGCTCTGCAGCGAAAGGCAGCCGAACAGCCTATTGGCTCATCCCTTCAATACATTTGAAGCTACCTCAACCCTGCCAGTGCCCTACCCGAGGGCACCTGCGCCCCCCTTTGTTGGGCTATCCCTGTGCCGAGCACTCCATGCTACTTTTTGAGCCATTTTGTCTCATCAGAGAGGTTTAATGAATACGAAGGTCCACACGTAGCCTCGTGGCACCACTGCGTCCCTAAGCATCATCACTCCTGGCGGAGCCGTGCGAAGGCCTCACACGAACTGGGTATCACACGGTATGCCCTTTCCATGGAGCCTTTTGGGAAAGAAGTCCAGAAAGCCTGGCAAAGCTTTCCCAGACAAACGTGGACCTGCCCGAGGCTGTCGTACGCCGTTCGCTACCACGGCCCCGGGTGGGTAAGCGGGCCTGGCCGGTGCGGCGGCAGATTGCGCCTGCTGGCAGCGCCAATCCAGAAGTAACCCACGCCTCGCCCTCTCCTGAGGTGAAAGAACGGTCCCCCTCTACTCTGACACTTGGTTTAGCTCATCCTGACCCAAATCTCCTTACAGCCCCGTTGCTTCCGTCCCTTCGCCCGTCTCCCGCCACCACCCGCCCCGCCCCTCGCGTTGCCGCGGTGACGGAGAGACGCGACTCGCGCCGCCCGTCCCGCGCCGTGCCTGACCCCTCCCCCAACCCGTGCTGCCCGATGACGCAGCTGCGCTGCGGCGTGGGGATTCCGCCGGATTACCCGGCGTGCCCCGCGGCAAAATGGCGGCCTGAAGTGGGAGCGCGGGGCCGGGCCGAGCCGGGGCAAAGTTTGGGGCGGGATCGAGGCGGGACCGAACCTGGGCAGAACCGTCCGCAAAGTCACTGCGACCCCGGGCGGAGCCGAGTCCGACCGGGTCAGAGCCGGAGTGGGGCCCTGGGGACGGGGAGCGGGGAACGCGACCGGTGGGGACATAGCCTGGGCCCGGGCAGGGCCCCTCGCTGCCTTTGGCCTAGCTGGGCGCGTTTTGGGCCGTCACCCTACGAGCTGGGGTCTCTCCCTTACCCCGCGTATGTCCCGGGGCCGGGAGGAGGTGTCTAGTTCCTCCACGACAGCGGGTCTGTGTGGGTCGCATCGTGGGCCGGGGGAGTCAGCCAGATGGAGCGGGCGGCAGGTGGGGGTCATATTCGGGAGGGTGGTGGGGCCACAACCTCGGCCCCGGGGAAGGGGCTGTCCCCGTTGGGGAGGGTGGTAGTGCCAACTCCTCGCCTATCAGGGCATTGAGGAGCTCTCCTTCTGCGTGGGCAGAACTGTGCGGGGAGCAGAGCAGTACAGAAACAGCAGGCCAAACCAGGTCCACGAAGGATGTAGCCTTTTCTGGGTGATGGAGTGGTAGGTGATACGGGGATGACAAATTAGTATCTGTGCAGGGAACATTGCTGGAGTAGGAGCTGGGAAGTGGAACAAGTCCAGACCAGCATGTGTGTGTGTGTGCACTAAAGAACTGTGGTATAACCGACAGAAGCAGAGTTGGAAAGGAGGGAGCAGCACTCTTCTGGTGCCAGTCCTTGGCAAGCAGGAATGGGAAATTCTCTAGCAGCCTGGACTCCCTCTCTTGCAAGGGATGCTTCCTACCATACAATTAGTGATCATCTCCTGGGGACATGGGGAAACTTTAAAGAAAAACAGACCAATAATAAAAACTGAACTGCATCTGGATCTGGGCTTGAGCATGCTGCATCGAGAAAAGTAAGATTGAGTGCTAATAAGCATATTTTTAGATGGGCA
Organism: Eubucco bourcierii; assembly: GCA_013396675.1. Classification (NCBI taxonomy): domain Eukaryota; kingdom Metazoa; phylum Chordata; class Aves; order Piciformes; family Ramphastidae; genus Eubucco; species Eubucco bourcierii. Next base: position 244,504 of record VWZE01023953.1, on the reverse strand, counting down.
AGAGATTGGATTGGTAGACATCAGCATGTGCAAAATGATACAAAAATCTGGCAAGGCCGAGAATGACCTAGATCTGAAAGATGCCAAGTGGACGTTACCCACTGAAAAGAATCATCCATCAAATATAGATAGTTATGTGTCAGCAAAAGCATTTCAGAGGCATGCATCTTGTGTTTTACAGATTCAGAGAAGGAACTGTGATAAAGGGCCTACGTAAGAGGAAGCAGTGAATCCTTGTTGAGGCATCAGACAGCAGGTAAGGAAACCAGGAATGGGCCACTGCTTAGCCAAGATTCTTCTTTTGGTCCCACTACATGATTTTTTTTTTTTTTTTTTTTTTTTTTTTTTTAAAGAATACATGAACACATACCTGACAAACTGTCCATCTCTCTGGTGTTCATTGTATCCAATTCATTGTAACCAGCTGAAAGTGAGCCAGCAGTATGCCCAGGTGGCATGGAAGGTCTTGGCTTGTATCAGGAATAGTGTTTCCAGGAGAACTAGGGATGTAATTCTGCCCCTGTACTCAGCACTGGCGAGGCCTCACCTCGAGTACTGTGTACAGTTCTGGGCCTCACACTTCAAGAAAGATACTGAGATGCTGGAGTGGGTCCAGACGAGAGTGATGAGACTGGTGAAGGGATTGGAGGGAAAGTCTTGTGATGAGAGGCTAAGGGAGCTGGGGTTGTTTAGCCTGAAGAAGAGAAGACTGAGAGGGGACCTTATCACACTCTACAACTACCTGAAGGGAAGTTGTAGTCAGGTGGGGGGCAGGCTCTTCTCCAAGGTAACTTGTGACAGGAGGAGAGGGGATGGCCTGAAGCTGTGCCAGGGGAGGTTTAGATTGGATGTTAGGAAGCACTTCCTCACGGAAAGGATAATTAGATGCTGGAATGAACTCCCCGGGGAGATGAAGGAATTGCTGTCTCTGGAGGTGTTTAAGGAAAGATTGGATGTGGCATTTAGTGCCATGGTCTAATTTATGGGTGGTGTTAGGTCATGGGCTGGCCTTGATGATCTCGGAAGTCTATTCTAACCTCGGTAATTCTGTGATTCTGTGATCATAGTATGACTGTGTTGCCTGAATGGAGAAGCCAGGAGTGTCAATGAAATGGGAGTGACCTTGAAAATTTTATTAAGAGCTCCTGGGAAGAAACATTTGATTAAAGATGTAAGCCAGTGCTCTTGATGCACCATACAGAGAAGCAATTTAAAGCTTATTTTGTCACTGCTGAAGTATCTTTGTTCTCTCTAATCACAAGGGGTGTACCTATACAAAATTCTAATAAAACTGATTCTGATGATCCTGCCTGTGCAATAATTGTGATGCCGAAATTTGGCAATTTTAGTGATACTATCTTCGGTTTGAATGTTTCTTCAACCATATCATGTTTTCCACCAGTATTTTATCTGATCCTGTAGTCAGTGGTGAAGATCTGTTGCTGGCTTTTCTGTTCTCTTCTGAACTCACTGTTGAGATCCAGTTTAGAGGGCAGCTATTTAGCATCCAGCAGCTGGTCCTTTGATCATACCTTTCAGTTACTTGTAATATCACTTTTAGTACAACTCCTTTCTCTTTGCTTCGCTGCTTAGTGACTCACTGGAGAACATATATGCAGCCCAGCAGGGCTTTGTGTACTGTATGTTTCAGCTGCTGGATGTCAAATTGGCAATTAAGTTAGCAGGTCTTAGCTCTGGTATCAGGAGCTTTTGGTTTTTCATTCCTTCACAAACACTCAGTGCTCTTGAAATCATGGGAATGCGTTTGAGCAGAACCACCTGAGTTCCAAAGTGCGGCATGTGTCTATCTTCAACTTTACTATTAGCAAGGCATTGGGTCAACAGGAGGATGAGTTATGTACCAAGACCTGCTGTCTCCTCAAACCAACTTTCTGAACCAAAGATACATTCTTTGCATTCTTTTCTAGTCTGTTTCCAATTGTTTGTTGGCTAAGTCACTTGCTTTGCAACTTTGAAACTGAATTTTTACCTCTACCATTCACTATTGAGTACAGACATGTGGCATAGTCTGTAGAGGAAACAGACTATAACTTTGAAAGAAGTGTAGTCCTATACAGGTCCATCTCTCTTCTCTCCCAGAGCAGGACAAAGCAAATGGAACACATTATTTTGGTCAGCCTACTGATATAAATGATATCAGAGCTGGTTTGAAGGAAGGATTTGTGGCAACTGGTGTGGCATGTAAAGTACATTTAAAGAGGTGGCCAAACTTTTTGAACACTAGCAAAATAAACAAGTTTCATTAAAATGTAACTGTATTTTTGAGTAGTTGTTTGAAGTAGGCTTGATGCTTGTGAGCCCTGGAGGCTGATGATTTGTCTGAAGGTGAGCTCCCTAACCTCTTGAAATGTTTGCTGTGTTTTGTGAAGAATCCATTGAAAACTGGACTCTGAGAATTCCGTATGTCACCACATCTACAGCGTAGTCCTGAGAAAGAGTTCTGGAGGTTAGATTGTAAGGCATTAGTTCTGTTGTGTACTTGCTAGCATGTGTGTAGCTCTTGCATCACAGTGTGGCAAGAATGATGTAGTGGCTAATGACACTCTGCCTTTCATGTCGCTGGGAGGAATACAAGGTGTAGGGGTCTCTTGTATCTGCATGTGGTACAGATCGAGGGTCGGCTTCCTCTGCTAAGAAACTGTCTGGCTTAACAGCTTTTTGATTTGGCTCTACTCTGTTCACTGGAGTTATCAGGTGGTAAATTGTCATAATAGAACAATTTTCTTGGATGTTTGATTTGATTGATGCTTTTTCAGTAAATTTAAGGTCTTGATGCTGTGTACATTCATCTCCTCACTTGAAGACTGGTTCAGAAGATATCCCCTTTTTGTATGATGCCTCAAGCTATGGAGAAAAGTGAGTGCTTGTGACATTTGTGTTAGTTGTGTGCATTTTGAGTCAGTAGGAACTGGGTAAATAAATTCTCCCCAAAATTCATTTTACACAAGACTGCAAAGGAATTGTGTGCATAATCTATACAAACAGGACTTAATGATTTAGGGCATGAAACAGTGCATCCTGTTTCCCTACCAGTTGCTCTATCTGAGGGCTTTTCCATTGATCTAGATTAGCTGGGGCTGTAACTGTAGTAGAACAAATGTTACTTCTTAAAACTAAAGTATCTTTATAGCTGTGGAGAGAGGAAAGGTGACCCCACGGTCAGAATTCTGAACTGCAATGCAGCATACCTAATTTCTGCTACAGATTTATTGTGTAAACATGTTCAGATTGTTCCTGGTGTTTGCTCTTCATTCATCGGTTGCAAAGATTGATTAGCATCCATCTCACTGAAGATTTGAGGAAGAGTCCAGAGTGTTTGCAAGCTCAATCAAGGAGAGATGGAAAGTGTATTCCACTTTCATGACTTCAAAATGAAGAAAATGCCTTTGGTATCCACTGTCCTGTGTAATCTAGCTTGGAGAAGTTGCTATAGAGTGCAAGTCAGGCTCTGCTTTATTTAGGCAAGTGGGTACTCTGAGACATCCCCTTTTTTAAAACTTCTCAGGAGCTGTTTGCCTTATCTGGCTGAATCTCGTCTCCTTTTTGCTCCCTTTTCTTCTTCCAGACTCAGAAATTTGTCTTCATTGTAAGGATGTTCGTGTATGGTATTATTGCTAATAAGCTTAGAGAGGGACAAGAGCAGCAGCTTGCAGGCTGTCTGATATTTGGAATGACATGAACCAGCCTTTCTGGAATATCCTCCTGGGAGTCGTGCTTAGGAAGGAAATGGTGTGCAAGGCTGTGTAGGAGTGTGAGAACAGCATTGCAATGGTTGGAATGCAGAATAAGCATTACTTGGGTGGGCTCAGTTTTCCTCTACTTTTCAACAATGCTAGGTGCCAAGCCTGAGGAAGACTGATGTGCAGAGGTGAAGAAACTGGAATGTGTTCTTCAGTTGAGGTGAATGCAATTCAGTGAAACTGATAGGCATCAAACTGAATAATAATTTTAAAGTATTTTCACATGATGTCTAATCTGTGGAAATTCACTACCACATAATAGCACTGAGGCTAAGAGCTGAGCGGGATTCAGAGAAGATCAAGCACTTATGAGTGGAAATGTTCAGACTTGCTTGAGCTAAAGAACTCATTTTAGAAGGTGTATTTTTTAGACATAATCCAATCTCTTAAGTAAAAGATTTTTAGGAAGGGCAGTTTGTTCTGTAATAGTCCACTGAAGATTCTTGCTCCATCTTCTAAACCAGCTTTTATTAGCCTGTGTCAGAGGCCAGGTATTGAATCATACTTACTTGCAATGTTAGGCTGTCTGCTTACCTTTATTTTTGTGGTAACTGCGTTAGGGGAAAAAAACCCAATCACCAACCAAAAAAAAAAAACCAAACCAAAAAACTAACCATTAAACACTCCAGGTTATCAGATTAGACATGGTAGTTGAGAATCTGGTGAAGAACAGGGTCCTCTTGGAATGCTAATGCAGTCCATAGGCGAGGATTGTCTTCATGAATGTGAAAACAGATGAGTATTGCCTTTTCATGGCGAGTTGTAAGGAAAAGTGTTCTGTGCTTCTTGCCTTTGCTTGTAGGAGGGAAAAGAATGCGTGGAGTTTGACCTTTCCACGTTGCAGTCTTGTGGTGGACTTTAGTCCAGAAAGTGGCTGAAACAAAGGGCATGAAGGCTGTTCAGATAAGATCCGGTATGTTGTAGCATGAGCCTTAACACACTAGTGTTAGGTCTGTGTTCTGTGCTCATGTCCAATCTGTGCTTGGTCAAGCAGACATAAGACGGGTTGGATAGATAAGCTGATAAAGGTAGGTGGCAGCGGTATGGTGATACATACAAAAAATGTGTTTGTAACGTTTGCCTAAACAGTAGGAGAACTCTTGAAAGAAAGAGTGTGGGGGAGGATTTTCAGAGCTGGAAACAGGTCATGTACACTGGTACTTAAGAGCACAACGTAACCTTTTTGTGGGTTACATAGGGCATAACTGCTGTGAGTAAAGGGTTACTGACTTTCACAGAGGTTTTGTGATAGTGAAATGGGTCAGGGTTGAAAAGTAGTATTCCCTGCAAGGTTTATACTGTTTTTTTTTATACAGAGCATCTGACCAACTACTAGTGACAACAGAGAACTTTAAATTTATGATTTCTAGGAGTCATCAAATTCAGAATTGAAAGTCTCATGGTGGCTACTGTGTCTTTGGTTGAGTTCTCTATTTGTGTTTTGGCACTGTGATAGAGCTGTTTTTAGCAATACTGTCAGAGTCCTAACTGATTTTTCTTACTCTTACGTTTAAAGTTGTCCAGCTGCCTTAGTGGAACACTCATGCATGAATGGTTCTGATATCAAAAGGGGCAGATGAGGCAATTTCTCTAATTCACCTCTATTGGAGAATTACACTGAGGCTCATAAAAAGCCTTAGGCAAGTTTTACTTCATAGCACTGTTTCAAAAGAATGCAAGTGATTTTCCCAAGATAAAATTAGATAATCATTGTGGCAGTAAGGTTTTTGACCATTGTTTTAGCATGTACTACTTAGGGTAACTGCTTTTAGACCTAGATATGTCTTACTGTGTGAGCTCTATACAATTTCCAAAGATGGTTTGCTTCATTGTCTGCTAAATCAGATTTCATTCTGTTCATTAGACAGAGGACTCTACTGCTGCCCAGTGGGAAGGTTAAAATATTCTTGGGAGATGGTTTGATGTCTTGTGTGACTGAAAATTGATTGCTGTTAATTACACTGTTTTTTCTTGTGTGCTTTAATTTATTTTTATTGTTGTTGTTGAGAACTCTTCCTCCTTCCCTTTTACCTGTGAGAGATCTGTACCCACTGTATTGTGTGCACAGCCCTTTCAAATGGGAAAAGAGAAAACAATAGGAAATGACAGGCTGTTTAAAATTAGGGTTGTTTTAAGTAACCTTTCTTGAATATGGACTTTAAGTTTCCATCACACTTCTAAGTGGTTTAATTTATTTTTTTTTCTGAGCAGAAAGTGCCTCATGCACTAAAGTATACAATATGCATTTATTGAACTTTCAGAAACATTGCTTATACTATGCTAATGTAAATGCTAGGAAATGAAAGTTTTCTTCAGAAGGATTTTCTGAGCTAACTGCATTTTGCTAGTGATACACTGTTGTTAGATGTCTGTGTAGGCACCCAGTCCAGTTTCTTCAAGGACTAATAGAGTATTTTTGTGAGGCTTCTTGTACCAGGTTGGATTGATTCTTGAAAGCAGCTCACCCTTTCTGAGCTGCAGAATTTCTGTAGAGTCTGCTTATAAGTGTATCTGTTTTCCCTTGATTAGATGATGCCTTTGTAAATGTGTCCCCAGATATATCTGTAATGGCTATAACAGAATTCAAGGCTCCATAAGGGTGGGAAGAACTGTATTACACGGCAACTCTAAAGATGATTTACTACCTGACTGACAACTTGCAATATAAACATTAGTCCAAGCATGATCTTGTCCCAAAAGCCCGCCTACACAGGGAGCCAGGAGTCCTCCTGCCACGTGCCATACATCGTTTATGGTTTGCTCATGCCCATACATTTGAAAAACAGCTGTGTGTTGAGGATTAGCAGTTTGCAGAAGGCCTGTGTGGGACTAAATTGGGGTCTTCTGCCTTGGTGGTAAATACAGATACCAGAATAGCAGGAGTGCTTCTCTGCAATAGAAGGCGATTTACTCTGGGAGTTGGGGGTGGGTGCAGGGTATTTGTGTGAGGGTACAGCAGCCAGAGGAGAGTGTTGGATTGCAGTGCACCATTTTGATCTCAGATGCCTGTCGATAGCCGCCCAGCATGGTGTGGTATTAGTTGTTAACTGTGGGGTTTTAAATTGTGTTTTATATATTAATTCTATGTATTTTCCATGTATATCTAAATACACACAAAATGCAAGCAGGTCAGTTCTATCTCTTAGGAGATGAAGAGTAGAGTGTGAAGAGTAGTTTCCCTTTTGGTAGCCCGTATATCAGAATTGAATTGTATACAAGACCATCTAGGACTTCAGAACTAATTTTCAACTTTATAAAAAGTTTTACCCTGTCACTTGGATTTATTATGGCTTTGCAGTTTTTGCTTCCATAGAAAAACTATTTTTTATGGTGGCTGTGATAATTCAAATTACCTCCTGGAGCTTCTAATGACTGTCTTGTATTTATGGTGAAACCTCCCGTTTATCCAAGCCCTGGAAGCACAATCTGACTCTAAATGCTAACTCTAAATGTATGGATGTTTTTACATCAATGCTGAGTTCATCAGATCCTAAAGTCAGTTGGTGCCTTCAGGTCTTTCTGTAATAAAGATTTTGCTGTGGAAATGAGACTAGACAGTACAGTTCAGCTACCTCCTATGTGTTGGCTGAAGGACCATCTGCTGAGTAAAGCAGGTGTAAACAGACCATTTTTAGCTGGGTTGGTGTCTCTATCAACAAATCCTTTATTGGGTAAGTTGGATAAGAATCTGGGTGGACTGTGTCAGCAAGGTGCCCCTTTCTTAATGCATCATTTGAGTACATATGCTTCCAGACTACTGTGAGCAAAGCCAGTTTTGTCTCTGGGTAAAGCAGGTGACCTGTTTCCAAAATGCCGCACTTAGAAGGTTTGTTACTAATTTTGTTGAAGCTGCTGCACAGGCATCCCTCTGAAATAAGACTGTTTTCCTGAAGCTTCCTGCTCTGTTCTCCTCTGTCATTGTTTTGAGGAAGGGCTCATCCTAGCCTTGTTTGAGCCTAGGAGTTGCCTCCATTTTTCTTACTCTTTTTGGTGAAATGCTGTACGGTTTGATTCTTTGTGCTTTGCTGAGATGGAGGTCAGATAGCACAGAATATGTTTGTGGCTGTTTGTGTGGGCATTTGAGATTAGGAAGCACCTGATAATGAGTCGTAGGTCATTTCATGTCAGATTGGCTGAGTTTCCATCAGGCTGGTTCTTTGTTGCGGCAGTGCACATAGACTGTATATGTTTGGGGAATCTCTGTTGTCAGTCTCAGCTGGAGAGGGCTTTCCTTGTGTTTGCTGTCTTCTCTCTCCCCACAAGAAAAAAAGAAAAATCACCTGATTCTGGAAAGCTGTTAATCTCTGATTGAATGAGATGTCTTGCTGTTACTTATGTAGACTTTCCAGATATATACAGAGGCTGGAGAGGGGGCGTGGGTATGTGATCATATTTCCAGCTTTCCCTCCTTCTCCTTGTTTTGATGCTGCTGTTGGAATTCACCCTCCCCTTTTCCTGGGAACCAGTGTGAAGGAATTGCTGTCACCCAGAGCTAAGATCAATCCACTTGCCTCAAGGCTTTACCTCTCCAGGTTAGGATGTTGCTTGATTTCTAGAGGTGGTAGGTTGTTTATAAGCTACATACCTGAATCTTCTGGGGTAGATCTGGAGGGAATGATTTGGGGCAATGGAAGTCTCAACTCGGAGGCGCTAGGATAGGACAGGGAAGGAAAGAATAAAGTTAGCCGTACAGTTAACTTTTCCCTCCCCTTTTTTTTCCCCCATTTCCTCACCTGCCCAGCTGTGCAGTAGGTTAGCAGTACGTGTCTGTTCTTATTCCTATGAAAGTAGACTTTGTTCTCTGAAGACTGCTAATCATGCCCCATGGGGGTGTAATCAGTTATAAGGTATTTAATACAGTGCAGGCGGGAACAGGCCGCCTGGCCGTGCTGGCAGATTGCAACACTACAATTATAAAGGGCCCCTTTCCCCCACTCACCCGCCCACCAGTGGCAGGATGAGGGCTGCACCTTGAAACAGTATTAGGTTTATGAAAAATAAAGATGTAATGGGGGAAGGGAGAGGAGAGGCTGAAGACGCAGCACCTATTCCAGGAAACGAGCAGACCTACATTCGTGTGAGAGCTGCAGCTATCATACATTGCACTGTTGAGACTTGTGGGAGTTTGGGTGCTGTCACCATCGAAGTGGATTACACAGAGATGGCCCTTGGCAACCTGTAGAGCAGCAGGGGCTTCCGTCCTCCCTGAAACGGGCTTTCTTGTGGTGGCTGGGGTTGGAGAGGTATGGAGTGGTTAGAAGTGCAGAAACCCTGTCTCCTGCATGCAATGATTTAGACACCTAATCTGTTTGGGTGCTTTTGTAAATCCTGCCAGGCTTCTATTTATATCTTTGGATACAAATCTATTGGTAAATCTGGCCTTTCATGCCTCTTTTTTTTCTAGTGTAGCAGCTTACCTTACTGGCTTGGAAGGGAATAGGTAGCTTGAGGTCTTGGATTTTAATAGCTATGTGAAAGTCTACTGGACCTCATCTGGTCTGTTCTCCTTACCTAACACCAGACCATTTCCCCCACTGCACGTGTGGGATGTGGAGCAGCTGGGCCACAGCCTTTAAACCATCCGTGCTCTGGCAGCTTGCTAGATGCATCTGCATTTTCCTGGAGCTTGTGACTACACTGCCCTTTCCCCCTCCAGGTTCTGCAGAGACTAATGCTTCAGTCCTTAGTCAGTGCTCTTTGAATTTGCTGACATGGTTTAGTGCAGTGACAGCGCAGGGCTCCCTCCATGCGTGTAGAGGGGAGTATGTGTTCTACCATATCTGTTTTGTGTTAACTACTTTCTGACATTTTTACCTTCTCAGAAATTCAGAACCTGTTCAGTGAGGCACACCAGATAGAAGCTTTTTTTTTTTTTTTGGCAGCCTTTGCGATGTTAGTGTAGATTCAAGCGGGATGTATTCTTGCTACAGTGCTTGTGACAATGTTGGCTTTGCAGCTTGGTGCCGAGAAAACACCGGCTATTATGTCTCACTGTTGACCTTTAGGACTGAGCCATTAATGGAGTTTTAGGAGAGTTGATGTTCTCTCAGATTCAGAACAGGGCAGGGAGAGGGTTCACAATACAGCTCCTTTCCTTTTGTGGGTTTGAGAATGCTGCTGACTTCAAATGCTGCATTCTCATCTTTTTTTCCTTCAAAGTAATTCTGTGTTTGGGAACTGTGAATTCTTTGGAAAATGTGGGGATTTGCAGAAGGACCACATAAAGGAGGACTACTTTTCTGACTAGAACATGTAGTCTGTATGTGACTTTAAAATAGTGAGGTTCTGAGACAAGCAGTTACCTGATGTTCTGTATATTAAGTCTCTCGACTTCTGATTATATATGTGACCAGGTGTCAGTACTGTAGGGGGAGAAAAACTGTCAGATCTGTTTCTGTGGGCAGTGGGCACAGTGTTTACAGAAAGATTTTGGCGTAATGAGGAAGTGTCTGCATCTCAGAGAAGCTACATCCCTTAAGGTAGAGTGGTTTTCTGTGGATGGAAAGAGGCCTAGATCTTCCAAGCACCCCTTATGCCTGATGTAGGTGTCTTACTCAGCTCTGCCTCCACTGAGACTTGACAAGCTATGTTTTTATAGGAAAAATCAGGGAAATTGCCTTCCCAGACTACTGTACAGAGCTGTTTCTGCCCTAGAAGGGTGGTTGCTTCCCAGCCCTGGTTGGTGACAGATCTTACCTTCTCCATGTCTTGAGCCCAGTTGATAACTTCTCTGTCTTGCTTTGTTTCTCTTGCCGCATGGCACAGGAAGTTGTCTAGAGAGCTCAAGGACTTATCCACAAATGAGTTTGAGGCTGAAGCTATTGTTGGGGTCCTGGCAGTGGCAGGACTGGCATGCATGGGGAGCGTGGCCAGTGTCAGTGAGGTGGGTGTGTGGGCTTGCTGCTTGTTTTCCTTCCCTGCCTGGTGAGGAATGCGGTGTGTTTTGCCTTCCTTGGCCTGTGGTTGCAGCCACATTCCTGCGCTGGGAGTCAGCACTGCGGCAGGCGGCGTGCTGTTCGTGCCCTCTGGCTACATGCTTTCAGCTCCACATCAAAGGTGTGTTTAGAGTGTAGCTTGTGCCATTCCTGGCCACACCTGGTGGCCTGCAGGCATGCAAGAGGTGGAGTCTGGCTGTGTTTGCGGATGGCATTCAGGGTTCAGACTTCTGGCTTGTGGAAAGGCTAAAGCTGAATCCATGCTAAACAACCCCAGGAATGTAGCAGGAGAACTGAGCAGCACAGTCACTCCAGGGGCATGTCCTAGCAGCAATGTTTCTTTTATAGCTGCAGCAAAATAACTCATGCCTGCTCCTCCAAAGAAACTGACTGTTTGCTTGGGTGTGTTGTGGGGTTTAATTTACACCGAAAAGGCCAATTAAGGTTGGGTTGTATCGTCGTCCCGTCCCTATGCTCTTGGCTGTCAGTAGATGACTGAGTGGCTAGTGCCATCAGGCTCTGTGCTGTACAAACTGCATGAGATATCTGTCTGGAGAGGGAATGGCTCTGGGATTTAACCAGGGCAGGAGTGTTTCCCTCAGTCACTGGGTAAGTGGTCTTACATGTGTGCTCTGCAGCTGGACTGCAGCAGTTTATTCTGGAAAAGCTTTTTTTTTTTTTTCTTCCTGGCTGGTACCCCAAGAGAAGAGGATGGGAAACTTGATTAAGGATGGCAGATCAAGAGGCAGATGCATTATTTTGAGATCCTTGACTTTCTCAAAGACATGGTCCTCGATGATGTCTTTGAGATCTGGTCACTAATTTTCTGTGTCCCTATCAAACCATCCTTGTCTTCTTTATGTAAGTCTTTCATTTACCTGTATGGGTAAACATGGTCCTTTTGGCAGTATGGGCAGCCCACAGGCAAGGCTTGTGGAAAGAACAGCAGAGCATCTTCAGTGTTCTTGGTAAGCCCTTCATTATGCAATTTACTTCGATCTTCAGGACTTGAATGTCCTTCTGGCAATTTCTAGCAGCCTGTAATTCTATGAGTGCTAGTCATCTCCATATTAAAGTTAGTCTTCTACAGAAGATCTCCTTGGTGCTGTCCTTAGACAGTAGCAAACATGGTCAAATTATCTGTTAGAAGTGTTCTGGCTTTGCTGATGGCTGTTAAAAGACAACTGATGCCATCTACCTGGACTTGTGCAAAGTGTCTGACACTGTCACCCACAAGATCTTGGTCTCTAAATTGGAAGGACATGGATTTGATGGGTAGACCATTTGGTGGGCAAGGAATTGACATGATCACACTCAAAGAGTGGTACTCAATGGCACAATATCTAAGTGAAAACTACTGGCACATTGTGTTCCTTGGGTCGGTACTGGGACCAGTGCAGTTTAACATCTTTGTTGGTGACACAGACAGTGAAATTGAGTGGACTCTCAGCAAGTTGCTGATGACACCAACTTCTGTAGTGAAGTCAACATGCTGAAAGGAAGGGATGCCATCCAGAGGGACCCTGACAGGCTTGAGATGTGGGCCAATGCCAACTTTATGAAGTTCAACAAACCCAAGTGATGTGTTCTGCACTGGGGTTGGAACAATTGCAAGCACAAATACAGACTCAGTGGAGGATGGATAGAGAACATTCCTGAGGAGAAGGACTTCAGGATGCTGGTTCATCAGAAGCTTAACATGAGGCAACAGTGTGCACTTGGAGCCCAGAAAGCCAACTCTATCCTGGGCTACATCAAAAGAATGGGTAGTCAGCAGGTTGAAGGGGGAGATTCTCCCCTTCTGCTCTCGAGACCCCACCTGGAGTATCATGTCCAACTCTGGAGCACCCAACACAAGAAGAACATAAAACTCTTAGTATAGGTCCAGAGGAGGTTCACAAGGATAATTAGAGGGCTGAAGTACCTCTCCTGTGAAGACAGGCTGAGAGAGTAGTTCTTCAGCCTAGAGAAGAGAAGACTTCATGGAGACCTTATAGCAGTTTTCCAGCACTTGAAGGGGACCTACAGAAGAGCTAGAGAGGCAATTTTTAGAAAGGCATGTAGTGACAGGATGAGGAGTAGTGGCTTCAAACTGATTTAGATGAGGCATTAAGAAGAAATTCTTAACCTTGAGGGTTGGTAAGGTGCTGGAACAGACTGCCCAGAGAAGTTGTGAAGACTCCAGCCCTGGAATGTTCAAAACTGGGTTGGATGGTGCCCTGAGCAACCTGCTCTAGTAGAAGGTGTCCCTACGCATGGTGGGGAGGCTGAGGGGGAGTGTTGGAACTAGATGACCTGTTAAGATTCCATCTAACCCAACACGTTCTGTGATTCATGGTATAGTTTTTAATTGTAATGGTTGTCATAGTCTGAATCAGTTGCTGCAGAACTACTGTTAACAGATTGGTTCATGCCACCCTCTCAAGAAAGATATGTCACATTTCAAAGGACTCAGCAATGGTGATTTGGAGAATGTTACTCACTGCACAAGACTCCTGTTATTGTGAGGTAGTTTGAAATCATTCACATTAGGCTCTTGATTTCGTGTGAACTGTGCATTTCATTTCAAACTAGTTGTCACTGACTCCATACCTGACTTTTAGAGCTCAGGTGTTGACAAGAAAGTGTCTTGCCTGAATCTTCATTTTCCTTCCTCTGTTGTGAAGTGCCAAACTAAAAAAAGTGTTGTATGGATGGCAACATAAGGTGTAGAAAATTTTAAACCTAAGAATGTGTTAGATGGAGTGTTATTGATAGAACACATAAGTGTTGAATCATTGGGTGTTTCAGCTTTGTTCTGTGGTATAGGTTATGGCTGCAAAAACGGAGGTCTCATTTAGCACTAAATACTACTTCTACTGTCACTTTTTGCTTGCTGGGGAGTAAGTGAACCAGAATGAAATGGATGTGTCCTTGGCTAAGGAGGAAGGGAGGCTAATTCTTGACCTTTTTCTTTCCTGTCAGTGAGTTTTAATGTGTTGTGGAGAGAAAGGTTCTATTCCTTGTTTAGGCTTTCCTGCTGTCCTTCAGGACTGTCTAGGAATTCACATATCTGTGCTTCTCTATCCAGTTCTAAATACGTCTTTAAGGCAGATGAGTTTCTCTGGTAGAGCAGTAACCCTCACCAAATAACTAGATCTCCCCCTGGTGGGATAAGGTGCAGAAAGCAGAGTTTGGTCTGGACAGCAAACTAGGAGTTGGTCTAATCCTATGGCACCTTGAGCCAGCAGCAGATGTGGGGTTTCTCCAGCTGAAACATTCCTTAGCCCAGAGTCACAGACTCTGTAGAGCTAAGCTCATGCAGCTGCATGAAGCTGAAAGTGTGAACAAACAGCTTGATGGACTGAACAAACACCTTATCTTTGCCATATCTGCCTGTCTATACACTGGCATTTGTCCTTGGACTTTGCTTTAAGAGGAGTGGTGAGCTGACAGCTCTTTGAGTGGTTTAGTCTGACACTTGACTTAAAGCATATTCCTGGAATTTTTTTTTTTTCATTAGTATATATATGTGAGGCTGATCATGCAGTGCTCCCAGTTGGAGTGCCTTTGAAGTTAGGTTACTTCACCTTCAGCTCTACTTCCCAGTTTGCTCTCTGAAGAGCTGTGTAAAGCTAACTTACAGAAGGAGAGGGGTCTACACCTCCACCCTGTGGAGGTGAAGAGCTTGTCTTCACTGCTAAAGAGGAGATGTTTTCTTTAACTTTGGGATAGCATAAACCTGTTAATTATTCTGAAGTGGTAAAGACCAAGCATTTCAGTTTTATAAGAGCATTGCCAGGTAGGGGATGTAGCACTTACTGTGAGTGCTAATCACCTGACAAGGGAGGAAGGTGAACTTAGGAGGTTCAATACAGCATGTACAGAAGGACAGGTATTGCATTCTGTGACTGCTGGTGATAGATGGCCTCCTGATGTACAACCTGTAGGGCAGGGGATGCAGGTGTCAGTCCCTTCTGCTGTGGTTAAGATCCTACTATTAGAAGGACTGACTAGAATCCAGATAAACGGGAAGAGCCTTAGTTAGTTGCATGCTTTATGCAGGTCACCAATTAAAGACAGGTGAGTGGATCTGTTAGCTGTTTTCCTAGATGAACTAAACTCTCTTGTATTTCTGTGACTGAACACTCAGAACAAAATCTCTCAGCAGTTCATTGATGCTGAAGACTAAGAGAATATTAAATGAACCAGGAAACCAAACAAAAAACCCACCACACACACACAAACCCAAAAAAAACCCTAACCAACCAACCAAACCCCCCCAAAAAACACGAGAAAACCCCACCTAAACCAAACCAAATGAGACAGACTGAGGCAGATAAACTACAGGGCCACACCACAAGAAAGAGAGAAGATGTTCTAGGACTGTATTCCATTTTAGGAGCCATCTTCTCTATTTTATTATGACTCTGGGAACCACAGACCAGTCAGTCTCTTCTCTGTGCCTGGCAAGATCATGGAGCAGATCCTGCTGAAAGTTCTGCTAAGGCAAATGGAAAACAAACCAGAGGTGATTGGTGGTAACCAGCAATGACTGCACCAAGGGCAGATCTTGCCTGACAAATTTAGTGGCTTTTTATGATGAAGTCACAGCGACAGTGGGCAAAGGAAGGGCAACTGCTGTCATCTACCTGGACCTGAGTAAGGCATTTGACTCTGTCCCACATGACATCCTGGTCACCAAACTGGAAAAACATGGACTGGATGGGCGGAGCACTGCTGGGTAAGGAATTGGCTGGATGGTCGAACACAGAGAGTGGTGATCAATGGCACAATGTCCACCTGGAGACCAGTGACAAGTGGTGTCCCTCAGGGGTCAGTGCTGGGACCAGTGCTGTTTAACATCTTTGTCAGTGACATGGACAGAGGAATGGAGTGCACCCTCAGCAAGTTTGCAGATGACACCAAGCTGTGTGGCACAGTCGACTTGCTAGAGGGCAGGGATGCCATCCAGAGGGACCTGGACAGGCTGGAGAGGTGGACCCAGGCCAA
>VWZE01023953.1:162093-228692 GCA_013396675.1 Eubucco bourcierii | reverse complement strand
GTCAGACCCCACCTGGAGTACTGTGTGCAGTTCTGGAGCCCTCAGCACAGGAAGGACATGGAAGTGTTGGAGCAGGTCCAGAGGAGGGCCACAAAGATGATCAGATGGCTGGAGCAGCTCTGCTATGAGGACAGGCTGAGAGAGTTGGGGCTCTTCAGCCTGGAGAGGAGAAGGCTTTGAGGAGACCTGATAGTAGCCTTCCAGTATCTGAAGGGGACCTACAGGAAGGCTGGGGAGGGACTGTTTACGAGGTCTTGCAATGACAGGGCAAGGGGCAATGGGTTTAAACTGGCAGAGGGGAGATTTAGACTGGGTGTTAGGAGGAAGTTCTTTACAGTGAGGGTGGTGAGGCACTGGCACAGGTTGCCCAGGGAGGTTGTGACTGCTCCCTCCCTGGAGGTGTTCAAGGCCAGGTTGGATGAGGCCTTGAGTGAGCTGTACTAGTGGGAGGTGTCCCTAGGGCCTATGGCAGGGGGTTGGAACTAGATGATCCTTGAGGTCCCTTCCGACCTTACAATTCTATGATTATTTAGAGTTGAGACAAGTTTTGTGCCTGTTCCTGCCCTTGGCTCAGGCTCTGAATCTTCTAGACCCAAAGCATGTTTTTGAAAACAGTCTTTTTAACCTGTTCTGCTTTTGTGGCCTGTTGAGACTACTACTACCAGTGTGTAGGTACTTTAGCGCTCCATGATGTACCTGGATGCAGAGGCTAAGTGGAGATTAATGGGGAATACTCGATGCGTTCTCCAGAGTAGACAGTGACTCTGACTTGGGTTAAGTGGGAGGTGTCTGTGCCTGTTAGGAATCCTGTTTTGCAAAGGAGTCAGCAACAATATCAGTTATTACCTGTGGGAAAAAAAAGTGACAGAATGTGACCAACTTTGTGAAAAGGCTTGAACCCCTTTCTCTTTTTTTCTCCCCGTGGCCGGATAGGTTTATTTCTCTAACACCACTTCTGTTTCTCTCTGTTGCACTATATCAGGGAGGTTGTGGATGCTCCCTCCCTGGATGTGTTCAAGGCCAGATTGGATGAGGCCTTGAGTAACTTGTACTAGTGGGAGGTGTCCCTGCCTATGGCAGGGGGTTGGAACTAGATGATCCTTGAGGTCCCTTCCAACCTTACCATTCTATGATTCTATATTTTGCTGTCAGTTTATAATGTTGTAGGTGAAGTGGGAACTGGGTGGCTTAGTTGAAGAGTGCACCACTCCCATCTTCACACAATACTGAAGACTGTAGTTTTATTTCCTTGTACTAACTGCTGTTTATATTTAGTGTTGTAGAGATCGTAAAATATTTCTGTGCTAAATTAACCTTCTCTGATGAATAGCACAGAGGATGGCTTAAGTTTCCATGGCAATACTTTTGAATGTGCTTCTGGCACCAAAGAAAGATGGCCTTTTGGTTGGTTAAGATTTGAGGGGTTTGTCTGAGAAAGGGGATGGTGGTGAGACTGCATGCTGGTTGTTTGCCTGTCTTGGGGTGCTGCCTCTCACTGATACATAATCTAGAGAAAGAGGAAGCTGGCGTTTGGCTAATGGCATACATGGTCTGTATTGTGCAAGCTGCAGCTGGACTCCTGGACACGCTTAACTGTGCAGCTACAGATGCAGCTGCACAATCACCCAACAGTTAAGCCTGTACCATTCTCTGCCTCTCACATCTGACCATCTGCTAGTGAAAAGCTAATTAAACCAAACCAGTTCTTGCTGGGATTAAACCCCAGCAGCAGAGAGAATTGAGTATAGTACAAATATTGTTCTCCTACCACTGGATCAGGGGTACTGCTTTATTTGTACTTGTAAGGAATTTAAGGCTATTCAACTCAATTGCTCTCAGGTAGGTGTTTACCTCATGTACACTTTCCTCCTCTTTTCTATCCCAGATGAGTTTTTATTTAGGTGCAAGAAATAAAGCTGTGTCTTGCTGTATTTTCCTGCAGTTCCTTTCTTATGGCAGACAAAGCCATGTTTCTTTAATGCTGAGTTTTATGCAAGAACAGTGCACAAAGCTGTTTTCTTCTCATAGTGTCTTAATCTCTTTGCTTACAGAATGGAAATTGTTCCTACCTTCCTCATTGTATGTATTTATGGTGAGCGTGTATCCTGGAGTTTGTGTGGGACCACGTCACCTTGTAATTGCTAGAAGCTACCAGTGTGAATCTGAGACTCAAGACCAGACAATTTATTGTAAAAATATGCCTGCAGCCCTTTGAGAATTGCAATGTTAACTCTCATAAAATAGAATATGTGGAAATGTGGTTCCCTTAGCAACTGAACTCTTGTGTGTACCTACAGTCCATGTTGCCATGTGATCAGGCAGGGCTCTTTAAAAAAAATAAAATAAAAAATTAAATGGACTTCCAGCTCTGGTTGATTTCACGGCTGCTGCTGGTACTCAGCAGAAGTGACAGCTCACCACATTGTTCAGAGTTATGACAGTTTAGTTTCTGAAGACCAATGAGGGAACTTAGTTCTCTGCAAGTAGTGCTGAGCAGATTCCTGCTATTACCTTTCTGTACTGGACATGGAACACTTGTACTGAAGAGGAAGTTAGTGCTGTATATGGTAGCTCAGAGATGGCAGTAGAAGGTGGCAGTGAGGAGAGGGTGATGGTTGTGTTCCTGGAGCAGATGGAAGGCAGGTCAGAGTGAGCTCAGTGTGAGTGAATTGAAGAAGCTGGTAGAGGTGAAAATGGGAGTATCAAAAGAATGAAGATAAATTAAGTCTTTGTGTTTAGGAGAAGCAGTTCAGATAGTTTTGAATGAGAAATGGAAAAGAAACCCCCATAATTCTTGAAAAATATATTTCAAGTGGAGATGCTGTGAGAACTGAGGAGATGAGAGGTGATTTTAGTGTGATTTTGTAGTGTGTTAGGGCTGTGACCTCAACCTTGTTTTGTGGATATTCTTATCCAACAGCTAGTGAGAGAACCTTTTATTTTGGTGGAAGATGAGCAGTAGTAAGACCATGCCTGGGGGCAGTTAGATAATGTACTCTAACTCCACGCTGTAGTTGGCTCAGTTAATTGTTGATGAGACATACCCTTAGGAACCAGCAAGTGGGGAACATTGCCCTTCCAGTTTCAAAACCACCCCAGGTATTTTGGGCCTCAGCAAACAAAACCTTCACGGATGTATAGAAAGCAGGGTACAGTACAAATATTTATGATCACCCTTCTCTTCTTGCTTGGGGAGAGCAGAGAAAATGTTATACCATGCTAGTCTGCACGTTACATTTGACGGTCACAGGAGTAGTAAAACTTTAAAGTACATAAACATCAATACCTTTTAATATCTTGTGTAGTGTGGTTAGCTTATACTAACTCAGAGAGATGTCCCTGGATTATTTGAAAGAAAAACCTGCAAAACCTAGTAAAACCTTCTTTGGAAATAGAAAAGGGCTAAAAAGGGTTAACCTCAATATTGGTGAGGATGTTGCAGTTGCAGGAAGTTGTACCGATTTAACTTAATCAGATTAGAAACAGCTGTGATTATATTAGTGCAGCATTCTTATAGGCATCCTTGGTTTAGTTTGTGTCTTGTATCTATTTAACTTAAGTTGATTCAATGTTAAGTGCTCTTAAACTGAATTAAGGACATTTTCTAAGTCCATTTAATTTAGTACAGTGTATATGTAGACAAGACTTTGGTGGGGGAAATGATGCTTTTTATTACTTGCTGAACAGTATGCAATGTTTGGCTGCCGCCTCGTGATTGTGGAATGAAAGAACCTGTTGTGGTGCTGGAGGATGGGTGAACTGATCATTGCAAGCCTTTCTACAACTTAGTCATTCTTACCCATAGTGTTCAGTGGAAGTAGATTGATCCACCTTATAAATTAGACTATTTTTATCTAGAGCAGATGTAGGACTCCTGAAATGTTATTTTAAGGTTCCTCCTCAGCTTGGCAATGAAAGTGTGTGCAGACCCAGTCAGCGTGTTGTGTGTGCAGCAAAAGCAAGATCTCAAAACCTTTTCAGATGTTCAGTATTTCAAAAGATTCAGATGACTGAGCAGATTTGAGCTGGACTTTGCTACAGCTGTTCCAAGCTCGAAAGAAATTTCATTCCATTTTGATGCTGTTATGCAGTTCCTGTCTTTCCCTAGTGTGTGCCTCAGTATGTATTGCAACTTAGATATTAAGTTCATGGTCAAGGAAGAAGTTGCTAAATGACTGCAGATACCAGTTCTCTTTCTTGTTGAAAAGGATACATCTATTAAATACATTTTGTGTTTTCTGCTTGCAGGTGAAGGCTCTATGGGAACACAACTGGCATGTGAATTACTTTACTGGTGTGGTTGTAGTGATAGCATTTCAGAATAAATCTGGCTGCTGTAAACAGTCATTTCATTTCTTGCAATTGGTTTTTACCATCATCTGCAAGTGTTAGAGCTGGACTTGAAGCCTCTTCAGCATTGCATATGCCCTGTAGCCTGTGTCACTGCAACAATTTGTCCATCTGTCTTCTGTAAATAATGCAGATAGTGTGCTGTGCTCCATTGCCTGGCTTTGTAGATAACACATACTGTGTTAGCCATCTGTGCATCACTGCAGCTCACAGATAGAGGCAAGATTTTGGACAATGTATTGAGGCAAGTATATAAGTTGTGCACTAATGGAGCATTCTTTCTACACTGCTATATTCCCTGCTAGAGAGACAGCTCAGTGACATTTGGTCCCTGGCACTGGAGACTGTAGTTTTCCAAGAAGTTCTAAAACCAGAGACTGAAACAACAGGATTGCTGATACTAGTTGTTAGGGGTTGTATGAGACTTGGGAAATATAGGACTGAGAGTCCACTTTTCAGTGTGTGAAAAATGTAAACTGTTCCTATCTTATTCTAATTAAATAATTTTCAATTTTATGTTCTGGGAACGTAATGTATGATTTCCCCCTCTCCTACCCCTTCACCATTTTCTTCACCTCTTAACACAGCACAGAAGCTGACAGTGGTCTGGGAAGGGAATTCCTAGAGGAATGTTTACCCACTTCCTCCTTTTCTTCAAATGTTTGCTTACTGTAGCTGTTCCCTAGCTTATGTCTGAGAAAATTTAAGGCTGTGGCTCCCAAATTTCACTTGTATAATCTACCAGCTTCTTGCAAGATGCATCTTAGAGTATCAAGATTTGTTTTTTCTAACAAATCTTTACTAGGGCCCAGACAGTTATTTTCAGGAACTTCTAAGTGTTCTGCTAATCTCCATGAGTTATTTTCTAAGTGCCTAGTATACATCTCTTTAAATATCTGAGAAACATGCTCCAAACATTTCTCTGTGGAAGATCTTAAAAGAACAGGTAATAAGGTAGGATGGTTAAGTACAAGAAACTCCACATGCAAAGATGAAGACACTGGAATTTTGTTGACTAAACCACCTTGTGAGAACTGAAGGGATCATTGAACAAATTGAAGAAATCAAACCAACAGGACCCCTAACAAATCAAACAGGCTTCTGGCATGTCAGCATTTCTGGAAGCTGAGAAGCTGTTGGCAGGCCATGATGTAGGTGTCAGTGCTGAAGGTAACTTCGCAAATGACCTTTTGCCAGGCTTGTTCTTGTGCAGTTTCAGATCACATAATTGCAGAATTCATTGACCTGGAAGGGACCCTTGAAAGTCATCCTGTCCGACCCTGCAAAAGTGCAACCATTAAGAGTGGTTCTATGCTTTTGTATGCATTATAAAGTTAATGTTAATTTCCTGGCCAAATCTTCCCTTGGTATTTTTATTCTCTATTAACATTCCTTCTGGGGATTGGATTCAGGTCTTTTGCTTCCTGTCCCATTCCTGTTCAGATGTTAATCAGCTGTTGTGTTCTATTCCAGTTAGGTGTTAGCAGTGCTGGTGTTTCTTACACAATGCTGGTCTGTCCTGGCTTTTAGAAAAAGAGTTAGGGAAGCTAAGCTACTCTTAGCAAAGAGAGTAGATTGAAAAAAAGATGGATACTTAAGGATATGGAGTATAACTGAATTAGGGAGACCGAGATCTTTGTATTGTGGAAAAGAGGAGCAAGACTAAGAAAAGTGCAATTCCAATTACTTTGAAGAGGCTTTGGCATGGCACAGTGGATATGACAGACACGTGATATGTCCGGTGGTATTTACATTCAATACAAGCTGTGTAAGACTGCAGAGTCTAGGAATTTAATTTTCTTTGGAAATGTTAGGTGTCAAGTATTGCTTGTTGCATGGACTATTTGTTGTTCAACAGCTAGCCTGACCCCTTTTTTCTTGATAGCTTTTGGAATTGTTCCCATGCACAGAATAGAGGATTCTGCTTAATAGTCAAGGTTAATTAGTATTGAAAAGCAGGAATGAGCAATAATCCTCCTGAAACTCAAATTTTAATCCAAGAGTCATCGTAATGCTATTACTCAGATCTGAATCGTGAGCATTAACATACAGACAGAACTGAAATGTCAGTTCCTGCTGTAGGAGCTATCATTCTTTTATTTTAAAATGAGACTCAAAGTAGCAGCAGAATGGATCTGAATGTACTTTAATTGAGATGACTTCTCTGAATGAAAAGATCACTCTTATTAAGTTTTAAAATGTCCTTTAATAACCTTGCAGTCCTTTTCCATCATACTTGGCACCAGCAGTCTACAGGTGCTGCCGTTTTTAACTTCACACAGCTTGTTTGTCCTGAACAAGCCTTCTTGATGCAGTTATCCATCTTGCTGATCAATTGTCTTGATCAGGCTTACTGCAACAGCTTCTCACGTAGTCTAGCTTGAGTCTTGTGGAGACTAAGGTTGCCTCTGCCCATAAGCAGAGGGAGGCAACTGGACATGTCTCGTGCTTGTCATGATGCTAGTGAATAGTCAGTGTTGCCTGCTGTACCAATGTCAAGTATTGGATGTGCATTTGGTGTATAGGTTGGCTCATATAGCTTAAAAATTCTGGGTTAGCTGTGGTGATCCAGATATGTGACACAGGAGAGTATCAAGACTTTTTACATATGGGTGTTGCATTTCGAGTTGTTTTGGGAGGTTTTTTTGCATATGGTGACTCTGTGATAGGCAATCAATGTTTCTCTAGTGTTGCATTAGACACAAATGTGACTGTGATTGTGTTATGGAATGTATTTTTTCCGTCATGCAAGTTTCTGTCATGCAAGTTTATTTTTCTGAACAAAAAACCCAAAGAAATCCTGGTTTTAAGATATGAATAGAAAGATGACACTACCTGACGTAAGAAATGTTGTCTGCAATATAATCAGTCTCAACAAGTTCACTGATGATACAAAACTGGGGGTGGTGGTGTGGTGTGACCAACACCTTGCCAGGCTGTACTGCCTTCCAATGAGATCTGAACAGGCTGGAGAGCTGGGTGAAGGCAAACCTCATGAAGTTCAATAAGGACAAACTCAGGGTCCTGCATCTGGGGAGGAATAACAGCAGGCAGCAGTACAAGTAGGGGATTGCCCTACNGAGTAAAGGGGCAGAATCACCTCCCTTGCCCTGCTGGCCACGCTTCTCTTGATGCAGCCTAGGACTCGGTTGGCTGTCTGGGCTGTACTGCCTTCCAATGAGATCGGAACAGGCTGGAGAGCTGGGTGAAGGCAAACCTCATGAAGTTCAATAAGGACAAACTCAGGGTCCTGCATCTGGGGAGGAATAACAGCAGGCAGCAGTACAAGTAGGGGATTGCCCTACTGGAGGGCAGCTCCATGGAGAAAGATCTTGGAGGCCTGGTGGTCAGCAATGTGCCCTTGTGACCAAGAGGGTTAATGGTATCTGGGGAGCATCAAGGAAAGTGTGTCCAGCAGGTCTAGGGAGGTTCTTCTCCCCCTCTGCTGTGCCTTAGTGAGACCACACCTGGAGTATTGTGTCCAGTTTTGGACTCCCCAGCTCAAGAGAGACAGGGACCTGCTGGAGAGAGTTCAACAGAGAGCCACAAGCATGATTATCAGACTTGAGCATCTCCCCTATGAAGAGAGACTGAGAGACCTGGGGCTGTTTAGTCTTGAGAAGGGAAGACTGAGAGGGGATCCGATCAATGCCTATAGATATCTGAGGGGTGGGTGTCAAGTGGATGGGGCCAATCTCTTTTCAGTGGTCTGCAGCAATAAGAAAAGGAACAACGGATACAACTTGAACATAGAAGATTTCACCTCAACCTGAGGAGAAACTTCTTTACAGTGAGGGTGATGAAGCACTGAAACAGGCTGTCTGGGGGGTTGTGGAGTCTCCTTGTGTGGAGATTTTCAAAACCCGCTTGGATGCATTCCTGGGTGGACTGCCCTAGGTGATCCAGCTTTTGGCAGGGGGATTGGACTGGATGATCTCTGGAGGTCAGTTTGAACATCTAGTGTTCTCTGTTTCTGTGACATTTCTGAGGGAGACTACTCACCATGAACATTGATAAGCAGACTGTTTAGTAGGGTCAGAAAAGGCAATGCAAGAGAAGGTGATGATGAAGAAAACTGCAACAGCAAGCCGGCAAGAAACTATGTGCTTCCTAGAACCAAAACTCAGCATTAGCTACTTCATCCCTCAAAGGGCTTATCAAATATCAGGAAGACAGTAGGTGCTTACAGATGTTTTATTTTCTTTGGTGCTTTCTCTCTGTCTTGAGTGTTACTTTTAGACCTTTTTTTGTGTGATGTGGACATCTTAACTGGAGACAAAATTATGCTAATGGGTATCATGGCTTTGCATGCATGCCGAGTGGCTGTTAGTTTTGTGGGTCCTGTACAGAATATTTTTAATCAATTCTGTGTAGATCATATCTGTTCCTGCTGTATAGTAAAGGTTTTGCCTTTTTCAGATCTCAAAGATAACAAAGTTGTTCTGCAAGTGAATGTTACACTGAGGGATACTCTCTAATAAAAACAACTCAGCTAGAGTCAAGCTTGTGTACTGCCTGTGCAGCTGGATTCAGTCACTGTCACTGCACTCCCTTGTTGTGAAGAGGGAAGAGGTTGTGTGTTTTGTCTTTGTGAGGGAATGAAGGTATCCTTAGCTTTTGGTATTAACAAAGTGAATTGTTAGGTTTCCACTGCAGTCTTCTGACCCTTTGTGTGTTCATATCTTTTTACCTAAAATATGTCACTGACTGCTGCTGATCAGTGTGAGCTCAATCCTCATAGCCCTCAATGAGCCATTCCAGTGAAGCTGTAACTGTCAGTGAGCTTAGAAATAAGACTGGAACTACTGTGGGTAGTAGCTACAAGACAGTAGAACTGGAGCTATTGTGAGTGATAGCCTGCTAGGAAAGAGGACTGTAAATGTTAAGGAATGTTACTGATGAGAGATGGAAGGAGCAGATAAAAGGAAACAGGAGGTTAAGTTTCCTCTTGTATTACAGTGCTAATTAGAATAGCTGAAGAACTACCTCCTGCTGTAGCTCCAGGCTAAAGCTGAGCTTCTCCAGGGTACTCAGAATGTGGACTTGACAGCAAGCTTCTTCAGAGAGAGGCTTGTGAATAGTGTGGTGAGCAGAATTGGTGCGTTCTATTTCTGGATATTACCAATGTCCATTTCTGCTCTGGAACACAAGGTCTGTCTGTTCTGCAGAGAGTGTCTGCTTCTTTCCAAACGGAGGTATAGTGAGTTGAGCCTCCTAGGGATTCTCTCTCTGCTGTAGCAAAGGATGCTCAGGTATTGTAGGCAAGGAGGATGTAACTGTGCTGTTCAATGCAGGGAAGTCTGGAGAGGAAAATTAGACTGGCCTAGCAAGGTGGTGGGAGCAGAATGACACAGGCTGGATTCCTGATGTTGGACAGGGATGTAGGTAGGGAAACAGTAAGTCCTGGAGTAATTTAGAGAAAACAGTTACCTTTGAGAGGTTAGGTCTGTTCTGGGACACAGTGAAGACAAGGAGATTATTTCACTAGAAGGGCCCAGCATTGGCAGCTTGATAGTCCAGCAGTTTGCTGGCTGTGGGTTGCTCTGAGCATGCCTGGCTGCTTCCATGTGTTGTGCTAGTAGGTGCCTGACACCAGCTTTCCTTTCTCATGTTTCAGAAGCTGTTGACCAGGTGCTGCTGGATGCCGACAGAGGAAAGCCGATTTGGAGACAGGCGACCAGAAATGTTTGGACACATTGTCTGTTTGGATCTGTAAGTCATTGTTTGAGGGAAAATTGCCTGGAGGTGTTGTGAGGACTTCAGTGTCTCTGTAAATTCTCAGATTGTAAGAGTAAATTTCAAGTCCTGGTAGTCTTTTCCAGGTAGGTGCAGATGAGATGGCAGGTGGCATAGTTCGTAGCTCTGGGGTAGGAATCACAAGGAACCCGCTTAGAGACAGAGAGGCCTTTGGTGTGTTTGTTCTGAGTACCTCTGCAGTGGAAACATGTTTGCCCATGGGTGCAGTTGTTCCTGGAATCCTCTGCTTGTCTGCCAACCCATGTGGCTGATTTTTTCTCTTGATGCTGAACCAGCTCCTGTTGGGAGTTGGTGGAAAAGCAGATTTAAACTATGCTGGCCTGGTCTTTCCTGGAGTTGCACGTTCTCCCTCTCTTTCTTCCTCCCCCTGTACTTTACAGTTTGCCTTGCAGAGCAGTTATGCTGTTGTGAAGTTGTTTTTTCCTATGCTAGTTGAGACCTGACTTATAGCATTGTAGTAAGGAAAGGGGCCAGACAGCTTCTTGGGGCAAGGCCAGCACTAGGGCACCTCTTCAGTTTGTTTTGGCAAAGCTTGAGTTTGCGTGGTCCTGGTTGCCTGCCTGTTCCATTCACTTTCAATTTGGCTCTCCATGTGTGTACACAACTACTCCACACCCTGCACTCCTGTTCTGCTTCCCAAGGCTCAGTACCATTTACAGGGAGAAAGCAGCACAGCAGCAGAAGTACATCAGGGGAGAGAAGTCTCCTCCACAGTATCTTGTGCTAATAGCAATGACGGCCAGAGAGCTATGCTCTTACATCTGCCTCCCGGATTGACACATTTCTCCTGTAGTGATGAGTACCTTAGGCTTTGAGCAGAAGGTTATTTCTGAACTTGTGTTGTATCCCTGGCTGGCTGGGCACTCTTTTACAGAAGCCTGTTAACAGCAAGGCAGAGCTGCTTCCTAGCAGTCAGAGTTTCTTGCCTTCCTGTCTCATGGAGGTGTGAGTTATCACAGCTGTAGGCACAAAGATGTAATGTTTTGGCTCAAATAAGAGTCTGATAATTGCCAACTGATTTGTAGGTAAGAATTGCTGACTTAAAAGGACGAGTGAGGTAAGTTATCATTATCAAGCTACTGTACTGAAGGCTTCACAGTTGGCATTCCTTTGCAGTAGTGGGGAAGGTTAGCTGGGAGGGTTCCATTTCACATGAGGTTTGTTTAGTTCTTCCTGAAACCAGGGTTCTCCTGAAATTATTGTGCCATGAATTTTGAGTTTGTATGGTCCCAACTTTGGACATGTTCTTGCTATGTGTCTTTGCAGTGTTTGTTTCTCTTCTTCAGGGCATCTGAGTGACTGTTCCTGCTTCATGAGGTTTCAGATTTGACCCCAGGCTGGTAAGTGCTCAGATCCTTGTAGGCTGGAGAAATTATTGTGATTTTAGCTTGGAGTATCTCCATGTGCATCTCCTGTCCTTAGCCTAGCAGGAAGTCACAGAAAAGTCCTCTAGATCCCTTGTTTGGTGGTGGGGTGTTGACAAACCTGCTTCTGGTCATAATTTCAGCATTCCTCTTTGAAGAAGAGAAATGTCTTCCAAACAAGTCAGACCCATCTGTTTTTCTTGGGGGTCCAGTGGAATGTGTATTTGGTACACTGGATGTGAGTTTTCTAAAGTATTAGAGATCTCTTCACCTGCTTGAGCCTTTTTAGAAGGGTCCTTGTGGGAGTGACTGCTGCAAGGAAGAATTTTCACCATTCTGGTGATGGAGATTTACAGGTTAGTCACAGAACCACAGAATGGCAGAAGTTGGAAGAGACCTTTGGAGATTATATAGTCAAACCTCCCTGCTAATCCAGATATATTTGGAACAGGTTGCACAAGAATGCATCCAGGTAGGTTTTGGAAGTCTCTAAGAGGAGGAGACTCCACAACCTCTCTGGGCAGCCTGTTCCAGGGCTTTGTCACTCTCAAAGTAAAGAAGTCTCTCCTTAAGTTCATGTGAAACCTCCTGTGTTCTAGTTTTCACTTCGTGTCGTATCACTGTCCAACACTGAGAAGAGCCCACCCCATCCTCATGACCTTCACCCTTTAGATACCTACCTGCATTTATAAGATGCCTTCTCAGTCTTCTCTTTTCCAGGCTTAAGAGCCCCAGGTTTCTCAGCCTCTTCTTGCAAGACAGATGCTCCTGTCTCCTTATTCATTCTTGTGACACTCTGGACTTTCTCTAGCAGTTCGCTTGCACTGGGAAATGCAGAACTAAACACAATATTCCAGATTCTGCCTCTCCAGGGCAGAGTAGAGGGGAAGGAGAACTTCCCTTGACCTGCTGGCCACATTCTTTTTAATACATCTCAGAATACCGTTTGCCTTCTTGGCCACAAGGGCACGTGCTGGCTGGTGAATTTGTTATTCACCAACACTCTCAGGTCCTTCTTCTGCTTTCTGTCGGATCAGCTCCTGGCCTGTACTGATCCATGGGATTATTCTTCCCCAGGTGCAGGACTTTACATATGTCCTTGTTGAACTTCATGAGGTTGACCTCTGCCCAGCTCTCCAACCTGTCCAAGTCTTGCTGAATTGCAGTACAACTGTCTGGTGTGTCAGCCACTCCTTCTAGTTTTGTATCATCAGCAAACTTGCTGAGGCTACACTCTGTTCCTTCATACAGGTTGTTGATGAATGTGTTCAACAAGACTGGAGCCAGTACTGACCCCTGGGGAACACCACTAGCCACAGGGCTCCAAGCAGACCCCACATCATTGATCACAACACTCTATGCTGTGTCATTCAGCCAGTTCTCAATCCACCTCACTGCTGACTCGCCCAACCCAAACTTCATAAGCTTACCTAGGAGGATGTTATGGGAGACAGTGCCAAAAGCCTTGCTGAAGTCAAGGTAGACAGGATCCACTGCTGTCCCCTCATTACTCATTACAGAAGGCTATCAGACTGGTCAAGCAGTTTTCCCCTTTGTAAATCCATACCAACTAGTACTGATAATCTTCTTTTTCTCCACATGCTTAGAGGTGACCACAAGAATGAACTGGTCTGTCACCTTTCCAGGGATGGAGGTGAGGCTGACTGGATTGTAGTTCTCTGGGTCCTTCTCCTTGCCCTTTATGAAGACCGAAGTGACATTAACTTTCCTCCAGTGCTCAGGCACCTCCTCTGTTCTCTGTAACCTTTCAAAAATGATGGAGAGCAGCTTAATCCTAGGAAGTTGTTCATGTCTGTGGAAAGGTGTGAGAAACTTTTGTGAGCGTGTGTTTTTAGCAGAGAAAAGGACAGCTTGCAAATGTTCTGTGAAATATAAAGCCTGGTGTGGCTTGGAGCCACTCTGTGCTTAGTGCCGATGCCTCACACTTGCCAATCCTCCCAGGGAACTCAGTCTAAGTCTCAAGAAGACACAGCTAAGCAAGAGCAGATATGAATTCAAGAGAATTCTTGAGGCTCTGTTTAGATGTTAAACATGTACAACTCCTCTGACCAAAACACAAAGTGAAGTCTAGTAGGTCACTGGCCCAGTGGGTATCTGTTGACCGCCTTGAAGGTAGGTGATTGCGAGTCAAATGACCCTTCCTATAGAAGAGAAGAGAGGGAAATCCTGTGCTTTGAAGTGCCGGCGGTCAGGCACTGAGGATTGCAGAGATGCTAGTTTTGATCACCCTTAGGGTCCAGCAGGGGACAGGTAGTGAGAAGTGGGTGCTTACCCTGGGTGTATGGGGACTGTGAATGGTGCATATGTTGTCCTTGGGAAAAGTCTGGTATCAGGTTCTACAAGAACCCCTTGGAATTTCTGAGACATCTTTTGCACAGTGGGGCGGTCAAAATCCTGCCTTCTTGAAGAGAAATCTTCCTTCCTTTCCATGGCAGTCCCAAAGTGGTGGAAAGGAAGGAGATTATTCCATGTGTATAAGGCAGCTGCTTCTACTTTGTATTTTGTACTGCTGCGGCTCCTGCCCAGAATGGCTGGGGTAAAGGGCCTAAACTGGTTTGCATGTTGCAAAATCTGACCTTGGGTATCAACATCACTGGCATTGCTCCCTAATTTGATAAGAGCGAAGGCTTGTAATGGTGTGGTGCCTCCTTCTGACAAGCTTTCTGTGGTCTCCTCCATTGGGGTTGCAGAGTAAACCAAAAACATTTGGGTTTGGGCACTTTAATAACTTTAATCTCCTCCTACACAGTCCCCACTGACAGTGACAGCATACAATCAATAACTCCTGCTCCAGCTGTCACTGCTGCCTGCAAGGCCTGCAGTTTCCATACTGGAAAAGGCCTTTCCTAAAGAGCCTAATCAATATGCTGCTGTGAGGTCTGTTCTTGTTTGCTATATATAATCTGGACACACAGAAACTACGTGAGTGAGCTTGTGTAGAGCGGGGGGAGGATGTACAAGCCCTCTGCTCTCACTGACTGGAAAAAGGACACAGCTACCTCTTACTCTGCTCCCTCTCCTGCTGCTTCTGCTCAAGGCTTGTGGCCACATCCTTTCCCTGCTTTATCACCACTCTGCATGGGGACCTGCTTTGAGACTCTAAGGGAGCCAGATTCCTGCTGGGTCACTTTTAGGGTTCAATGGAGCACCTGTGACACTGTCTTCTGTGCACTTTCTGCTGTTGGTAGGTAACCCACTTTGGAGCCACGCAGGCGGGAGGATGTCAAGCACAGCTCCATCAAAGAAGCCTTACCGCAAGGCGCCTCCACAGCATCGTGAGATCCGCCATGAGGTACCCATCATTCGTGACGACCAGGATGGAGTGATCTTGGCTGAGCAGAGTCAGGTAACAGCTTGCCGGGTGGCAAAGGGCTTAATACCATTGCACCAGCAGACAGGGTTTAGTTACACCAAGGCAGGCCATCCGAAACAGGCAGAGGGGTTTGAGGTTTGCAACCTGAATTTCTCCTCATCGTGGTCCTTGGAGTCCAGCAGTGAGAAGGACGTGTCAGGGTGCAGAACAGAGTTGAACATCAAAAGCCAGACTGTCTCGCCAGCGCTTCCACATGGTGGGAAGATGGGGCAGCAAAGTAGGAAGCGGTGTCCAAACCGCAGTCGTGGGCACCTCAGGAAATTTGTGAGCCGTAGCATGGAGACAGTTGTGGTGTCTGGAGATGAAAGACACCGTCCCACTTGCTGTTTCAAGAGCAGAAGCCTGGAACGATCGCTTATGTTTAAAGAGCCTCCTGAAGTCCTGACACCGAGGAAGTTTCAGGTCTCCTCTACACATCTGCCTCTCAAAGGGATCCTGAAGCAGACCAACATGACAGGCCCATGCCCTGAGAGCTTACGCAAGTCCCACTCAGTAGAGACACTTTCCTATGGCCGTGGCTCACAGAAATGCAATGATCCTCACGTCTGCCTCAGCCGTAAGGAGAAGTGCTCACTGGAGCACAGCAGCAGCAGTGCCACTGACTCTGCCAAGCGCAGGGAGAAGATCAGAGAGGAAAAACTCCAGTTCTCCAGATTCCTGGATGAGATTACCCAGCGGGTGCTGAGTCCCAACCGCTTGCACTCACTGAGAGAGACCAAGGGAGCAGAACAAGACCAGAACACCCCCCTTTCTCCCAGAAGCTCTGGGCCAGAAGGCCGAGTGGAAGGTCATCTGCAAGGGGTCAGAACCAAACGTGCGACTGAAAGATCCCCCCGAGCAAGCAGAAGAAAAGTAGAAAAGAAGTATGGGGAGCTGGGAGCGACTTCATGCCAGAGAAAGCATGCTGAGGAAGCTGCAAGAGCTTCCAGACCAAGAAAGAAACCTGTCCCTGGGAGGAAGAACAGTAAGGAAAAACTCCTTTCCTTGGAGAGAAGGGTAGTAGATCTGTGTCAGTATGAGCTGGCAGACCTGGGGCTGGCAGGGACATCCTCTGGGCAACAGCACTCGCTGTCTTCATGGAAAAGCAGTGCAGAGGGCAGAAGGGATGAAAGCAGTCCCTGTTCACAGCTATTAAAGCCACACCACCTGTGTGCTAAACTTGGGCAGAAGCATGCAGTGGAGCCGAACCACCCAGAGAAAGGATCCTTCTCCACTCCAACACGCTGGAGTAGGGAGGAGGGGCCTACCCCTACTAGATCCTCCCCTTCCTTCAGCCTGGCACTAAAGAAGGTAGGTGCCAGGGCCACTGGCTCATAGACTGAGGTCTTACAAATACCGAAGCTCCATTGGCTTCCAGACTGCAGTGACGGTGGGGACAGTGAGAGCAAGCCCCTGGATCTCGTGTTGTGGTTGCTTAATCGCCAGAAGCTGTTTTCTTGTGGGTGACACTCATGGCTGTGCTCCAGGTTGGGTATATCTTCCTGGGAGAAACCAACTTCCCTTTGGCCCCAGGAGTTAGAAATTTAAGAGCTGGTGCTTGTTCTCCTCACTGCAGGCTTCCCATGTGTTTGCAGATTGGAGGCCCTCCAGATTGCAGGGCAGGAAGTGCCAGGATGCTCATGGTGCTTTGTGGGTACCCTGTGCCTGGCTGTCTTGGGGTACCATCTCTGTGTGGTTGCTGTTTCAGGTCTTTTTAAGCCTTCTGTTTTCTCCAGCCTGCTTTGAAGAAAACAGGCTCATTTCTCCTGCCTCATTTTAATATATGTCATGTTATCCCCTTTGCTTGGTCATTAGCCTCTGTGTGTGTGTACCAGGCAGTTGCTAGGTAATTCTGTGTGAATTCACTGATTGCCATGTAGGGCCAGGATGGAAGAAAAGAATGGATCGATACTTTGCCTGTAGGGACAGGAGGATGTATGCAGGTGGTAAGGACCATTCTTTTAAAGTGTACATTGATGAAGGAACCAGCCCTGGGATGTCTTTGGGCCAGGACTGCAATGGTTTGCCTTCTGTAATATTGCTAGCAGCTCAGCAACCCCATCCACAACTGTCTGTGGCATGGCCTATCAGCTCAGAACTGGACAATCTAACATGTGGCAGCACTTTGGTCTTGTGCAGTGTTGTTGTTACCAAGCATCACAAGTAATAAATATGTTAGCAGCTTGAACTTCCTGAGAATGGTCAGTCTTGGACTTTCACAGAACACAGAGTTCCTTCTAGTGCTAATTCAATCTATCTCAACCCTGCTGGCAGGCACCAACCATCTCACACATTAGTGCAGAGTGCAAAGTAAGTGAGAATAGCTGAACTGTGTGCTCTTTTCACTGTGCTATGTCTCCTTGTTCTGCAGGTCCCTGCTCCATCCATCTCCTGAGATCCTTTCCAGAAAATTAGTTTCTTTCACAGGCTTTTCTGACCTTTTTTTTTTTTTCTTCTGCTATCCCAGAATAGTTACAGTGGCTGCTTCAGGGCTGCAGAAAGAATCCCTTTTCACAAGCACCATCTGAGTGGTGTAAATCATAGATGCATTTTTTGGCTTCCAAATGATTCTCTCGTTCTTTTTTGTGGGGCTTCAAGTGTGTTGTGATTGCTGTGGTGACAATTCAGTCCTGTGTATGCTGGCCTGTGAGAGTCCTGCTACCCCCCAGCTGTGGATGTGGAAGAAGCTGAAGCACTAGCTAAGGTGACATGTTACAAGAGATATTGAAGTTGTATTGTGGGAGCATAAAGTTACCTAGCTTGTGTGATGGTTTCTAGGCTGTCTCTTCCCTTGAGACAGAGCACACAGTCTGCCTCTGTATTAGGCAGCTTGAGTGATGTGTACAAATCCTAGCAGCTCTAAGCTTGCCTAGTACAACCTGTCAGAACAAGTGAGGAAGACTCACAAGTAGGGTCTAGCAACCAAGATTCTGTCCTTTAGAACAGTATGAGAGACCAACTCATCTGAAAGAACCTCATGGCTGTTTTCTTCCCTGTGCAGGAAGCCCTGACGGATGCAGAAAGGATGAAGTAAGTGTCATAATGCAATGTGCTTGTCATACTGCAACTGTGTGGGTGCTGATTTCTCACATCCTGCCTGTGCCACCTTCACAGTGAAGCTGGCTGTCCTTGTGGGCTCCTCTCACATCTTCAGTCTTCTTGGGGCAGAGCCTTTAGTCTGTGCCTTGCTAACCTCTGCCTTGCATGTCTCTCCCCCTGTAGAGGAAGGAAACTTAGATCACCAGGGCAGATGCAAGGCAGAGGAGTTGGTGGTTGTGAAAGAAAGTAGGAGATGAAGCCTTTAATGTGTGTGGAGAGAGGAGACCCTTTTATAACCTGCTGCTGACTTAGGGTGAGAGCTGAGCCCTTTGCTGGTGCTAGTATGCGGCGCAAACAGCTGCTAGCACTGAACTCCCAAGCCATAGTGAAGAGAAAGCTTCCACTGCCAAAGAGAAACTGTGCTTCTGGGTTTCTCTGAGCAGCTGAGCACAAAGGAATGAAAAAAAACAGGAAGTCCTTCTGACCACCAAGCATGTCCTGGCTGGGGAGGAGGGGAGCAGTTTGTGTTGGAATGGGCTTGACTGGCATCTGTGATCACATCTGTAAACATATCCTACCACCTCTGCTTCTGCCCATAAGGCTGTATGGAGTCCTATTTCCACCATGTATTAAAGATGCGAAGGCTTTTGAACTGTTTCAGAAGAGAAGATGGTTTTCCTCTTTTTTGCTTTCACCTATTCTAACTTGGACTGGGATAAATTATTGAGTGTGTTTCATTCACTAGTAAGGGACACCGAAGCTGCACAGCTCATCTGGCTAGTGGGCTTTGTCCAAGCACTGTAACCTGAGAGGGAGCTGGGATACATGAGTGGCCAACTAGCTCGTGATTCTTTGCCCCCTTCTGCAAGAGAGTTTGAGGCTCCCTCTCCTGACAGAGATTCATCTCCAACTCCATGTGCCAGTTCAGTTCTTAACTTCTTGGAGGCCCTGTTCTGGAGTCTTGAACCCTAGAGCAGGATACTGAGTGCAGTGTGTTGGTGTGGAGTACCTTTTCTGCAATCAGTGGTACCTTGTTCCTGTGTGTCCCAGGCTACTGCAGCATGAGAATGAAGAGCTTCGACGTCGACTGACATATGTGACTAACAAAATGGAGGCAATGGAGAGGGAACTGGAATCAGGTCAGGACTACCTGGAGATGGAGCTGGGCCAGAACCGTGAGGAGCTGGAGAAATTCAAGGACAAATTCCGTAGGTATGAAAAAGGAAATGAAAGGGGTAGAGATGCTTCCCACTGGGGACTCCCTCAGCTAGTGTGAACAGACTGTTGTGTAAATCACAGACTATCTGCATCCTCGTGCTGCAGCCTTACTTTCTCCAGGATATAGTTTAAAAAATGCTACCAACTTGAGTGGCTTACAACAACAGGGAATTCTTCATCTCTTGGATACCAGGCAAAATCCAATTCGAACGGTTATCCCATGTGGAGAAGGAACCACTACTGGCTGCAAGAAAATATATCACCATACTACCTGAAAAGTACTTCAGTTAAAAATCAATGCCAGACATTGGTCATATGCTTATACGTGACATAGCTCAAAGGAGTCTTTCCAGACTTGATGATTGCAGAGGTCTTTTCCAGCCTCGGTGATTCTGTAAAGTCATTTACACCTTCCCCTGCAAGGTCCTTTCACCCACTGAACCTCTTCTTGGCTGCACTGACAAGGGTCTGAAGGTCATTATGTGACAGAGGTGAGGCATAGTTAATGCACCCAATTCTCTTAGTGCCAGCTTTTCTGGAGTTGGGGAGTTGGTGGTTTGCTTGGCAGCTGTGAAGGAAACTTGGGAACAGCTCTCAGGCATCTACTTATGATTACAATCTTGTTTCTGTAGATTGCAGAACAGCTACACTGCTTCCCAGAGAACCAACCAAGACCTGGAGGAGAAGCTGCATGCCCTGGTAAGTGCCCTATTAAGTCTCTACAGAGAGGAGGAGGTGGAAGGAATTTGTATGTTGGGAACAGATCGGGGAAGGAGCCCTGGATTTATTCAGCAGATGTGGCAGTGGGTGAGGGGTGAGATTCTGGCCATGACCATCTACTCCCTACTCCAGCTGGTGTCATGAACTGTTTTCTTGATTTACTGAGACCCCCTACTTGGTCATGCACGTGAGCTTTGGCTCCCCACAACATAATTGCATGGTATTCCGTCATGTTGCTTCAGTCCCTCTCAAAATGCCAGGGATGTGTCAGCCAGTCTTGGGGTGGTCAGTCTGGGAGGGGAGGACAAGGGCA
Source organism: Eubucco bourcierii (assembly GCA_013396675.1). Taxonomy (NCBI): domain Eukaryota; kingdom Metazoa; phylum Chordata; class Aves; order Piciformes; family Ramphastidae; genus Eubucco; species Eubucco bourcierii. The sequence goes on along the minus strand of VWZE01023953.1, from coordinate 208,558 downwards.
GTCAAAGGAGAGCCAATGTGCATGTATGTCTGTTGTGTGCATTCATAACACTCATGGCTGTTTCTTTTCTCTCCCTTCCCCTCTCTCTCTTTCTCCTTCCCACGCTGCCGCTGGCACACGCTGGGTGCACTTACCTCTCAGGCCTCTCTCAGCCAAAGCTGGATTTTTGCAGTTGCGTCTTTTAGTTTGTGTGTTTTTTCTTTTTCCTCTTTTACATGTCTCAGCCTGTTGGTTTCATTGTCAGTCCTACATACACCATCCCAGATGGAGGGGCCCCAGCCCTCGTCCAGCCAAGGGCTCACCTGGTATCCAGCAGCTGCCTGCAGATGCAGCAAGTCCTAGCTTGTAGTGCTCCATCTTAAGAGCATTTGACTCTGAGACAGCTGGAGCATGGCGTGTTGGGAAGTGGTGCCCATACGCTGTGGCACAGCACAAGATGTGGATGGCTGTGAGCCTCGTTTGCTCCCTTTCCTTCCCCTTCTGTTCTGTGAGCAGGCAAGTCAAACAGCAGAGATGCTGATTGCCTCTATGTTGGCCAAGATGAGAAATTTTTTTTTGGTTCTAGCACTTGAATTTTTGGTTTAATATGGGCTGTGCTAGTGCCTGAAGAGGCTGCATAGTCCTCCCCTGTCCCCTTGTGCATCCCTGAACTGTACTCCTGATGCACGACTGGGCCCTGATCAGCAGAGCATCGTTGGGTAGTGTTGGAGGAACTTGAGGAGGAGATAGCTTGGTTGTTCTGAGCTGTTGCTGTTCTCTGCTGTTACATCTGGGTTTCTATGGCTCTGTACCTAACTCTGTTTCAGAGTCTAAAGAGGCAATATTACCTGCTTTAGGAAGGATGTTAACTGAGCTCCAGATGAAGCTACATAGATACTTCTTCTTACTAGAGCAAGGCTTAAACTCTTTAAGTTTGCTGCCTTCTCCCTGTGAATTAAACCTGCTTTTCTATTCAACATTGACTGATGCATCTTTATAGGCAGTTCTGTTGCCCCAGAGAAGAGGTCTGGGTATCTCAAGCTCAGAGGTCTTTGCTGCCAGTAGCTGGCTTGCTCAAAACCACTAGCTTTCCACCAGGCACTGTGTGAACCAGGGCAGAGAAGAAACATGTTTGTGCTGTAAGAAGCGATACTGACTGAGTAGGTTCAAACCTAGCTTATTGACTCTAGCTAGCAGAGTGGCTGGCTCCATTTGGCCTTTGGGGTCTCTCCCTTTGCAAAGAGTCAGACTGTCGCCCTTGTCTGTCTGTCTGTCTGGAAGTTTTTGTATCCCAGCTGAATGTGTTAACTGTGCTATGCTTGGGCTGAAGTGGGTGGTGAAACTAGGCTCTTCTTGGCTGGTGTGATTTACACCTGGTGTTCTTGCATCCCAGATTAAAAAGGCAGAGATGGACCGCAAGACGCTGGACTGGGAAATCGTAGAGCTCACTAATAAACTGCTTGATGCCAAAACCACCATCAATAAGCTGGAAGAACTCAATGTAAGTGTCAGTCTGTAAATAGGTGTGGAAGTGTGTGAGGTGTAGGCTTTTCCTCTTCTTCAAAATCATTAATGCAAAGTACCATGAGAATTATTTCACTGTGTATGAAAGTGTGGTAGCTGTACACAACACTAGGGACAGAAGAAGTGGCTGAGGGGTTGAGCAGGGAAGAATTGATCTTTAGTCTGATGTATTTCCTCTTTGGAGCTTAGGGTTTGACCAGGCTGTACCAATGGGAAGAGTCATTAACGTTAGATCTGAGGGGAAGTTGCTGCCACCTCTTCTGCACCATTAATATAGAAGTTCCTGGATCCAATGCTTGTTCCTGTTAACAGCTCTCAAGTCTTTGCAAGATGCCTAACATCAAGCATTGTCTTCAGGCATGGCTCTGGGATGGGACAGCAAATCTAGTGGGACTTTTTGAGGTTGTTAAAATTCCCAGAGGGAGGGGGAGTTGATGCACTGACAGAGCGTATGCCTGAAGCAAGGACTAGAGTTGAAAGTGATCCCTTGGCTGAGTTGCAAGAAAATGCATAGGGATGTGGAGGGGAGGGAATGGCAGGTGCCCTCCTGAGAGATGCATCAGATGCCTCTTCCTGTTTCTGTTCAAGCAACATCTGTTCAGGTGGCACTCTTTTGAGCAAGTGACAAGTAAGTCTGACACTGTTGCACTCCTGTGCCCTTTCTTGCAGGAACGCTATCGACAAGACTGTAACCTTGCAGTACAACTTCTCAAGTGTAACAAGTCCCACTTCAGGAACCACAAGTTTGCTGATGTGAGTAGCAGTCCTGCTGAGATGGGAAAGAAGGGCTCATGGTCTCTACCTGCATCTTGCTTTCTCCAGCTTTCTCTGCAGGGCTGTTGGTCTCTTATCCTTCAGCCTCAGAGAGAGGTTAGGGGGGGCTCCTCTTCCCACTCTCACTGAGAAGGCATCACAGAGCCTCTGTCATCTCCTCTTTCATGCCAGCTCCATTTCACATCTCAGCTAGGAGCTGTTATAAAAAGCACAATAACCTTGAATTTGATAGCCTGCTGGGTGCCTTATGAGAGCTGGCAGGAGGACAGGCCTTTCTCTTTTACCCTGCTTTGTCATCTTCCATTTCTCACCTGGCCACTGGAAGGGCCATGCTGCCTGATAAGGAGTCAAACAGCAGCAGTCCAGCCCTGCTTCACTTCTTACTCTGAAGAAAAAGGTGGAAGGCAGCACGAGAGTGCCTTTTAAGCCTCCTGAACTGGTATTAACTCATACTCTCCCTTGTGGGGTCTACAACTCATCCTGCACTTCGGATGAGCAGAGATGTTTAGGTCTTTCATGTTAGTAGTATCATTTCTTCAGTTGGAAGTCTCATTCAGGCCCTTACCTCAGCTCTCCTGTTGCCATACCCTTCTTGTATTCATCCCTTCTTGTATTCATCTCATCAAAACCATGTGCTTGTCTTTTTTAACTTAGCAAGTGAACAATATGTCACCCTCCCCCATTGTGTCTCAAATTAGCACTCTTGAGGGCAGTGTATCAGTTACGGCTGGAGTAACCTTGACCTTACTCCCAGCTGTCTCCCCTCCCTGGAGCTTTGAATTCTGCCCCACCATCCCAGAGTACTGCATCCCACTTGGCTGCTACTGGAGGGGTGTTAATACTAAACAGCTGTGCAGATCTGCCTTACAGCCAGCTGTTGTCATGCAGTGTGTCCTGCATCCCCAGCTTTGGACACAGTTTCCTCCTGACTGTGGCAGGTCACACCTTGCTGGTCTTGAGGGGCTTGTGGAGCTCTGCTCTCTGCTTCATATTGTGCATGGGTGTGGTGACCATGGTGAGGGCAGCTTGGCAGAGTGATGGAGAAAGCAGTAGTACTTGTTTACAAGACAAGGAGCAGTGCTTGCACCATGCTGAGACCCTAGTCCTGCAGCTTTGGTAATAAACCCCATGTTTGCCTCTCTGAAATTGAGAGTGAGGAAGTGGGATGAGGTGGTGAAGTTGGTAGGATCAGGGGAAGGCATCGATTCCGGTCTGTGGGCAGGCTGCCAAGCAGCATGGCTGCAATTACTGTATTTGGGGAGCACTACAGATCCCAGCACTAAGGGTTGTTGAGTCACTTCAGTGCAACTACCAGCTGATTTTCCACAGATCAATAGACCTCTTCCTAGCATGTGCTGGCCAGTCCTTGCCTTTGTGCTCAGAGGCATAGTGGACTGAGCTCATGTACTGTCTTCTCTTTTCCCCTTCACAAAATGGGGCCTGTGAACCATGGCCTAGAAACATGGCTGGTGTGACAGCCTTGTTAGTCCCTCTTGGGGTAAGTTTGCTTTGGAAAGAGATGCCTTTCTGGAGGCAAGGTGGGTGAATGCTTGGGTCAAGATAAGGAGTACAAAGTATGTGTGAAGGTTGTTTGGAAAAGACAGATTATTTGGAACTAAATGGTGTGTGTGGCATCACCATTCTAATGTCCTTTTCCTTCTCCTTAGCTTCCCTATGAGCTGCAGGACATGGTCAATAAACATTTGCATAGCACTCAGGAATCTGCAGGCCCTGGTCAAGAGGCAACCCACACCTTGGCTCCATCTGATGTTGTGCCCACCTCAGTCATTGCCAGAGTCTTGGAGAAACCAGAATCTCTGGTTCTGAATTCAGCCAAGTCTAGCAGTGGCAACTGTCCTATGGCTGAGGATGTCTTTGTGCATGTGGACATGAGTGGAGCCCCTCCTGATGCCTGCAACAGCACAGGGCAGATGGGGAAGGAGGGAGGAGATGCAGGGAAACAGCAGAATGGCGGCTGCAAGCCGCAGAGCAGTGTGGAAAGTGTGCCAGAGGAGGTGCCTGCCTTTGAGAAGCTAAGCCCATACCCTACACCCTCGCCTCCCCACCCTATGTACCCTGGGCGCAAAGTGATTGAGTTTTCTGAGGACAAGGTAAGGATCCCAAAGAACAGCCCCCTGCCCAACTGTACGTACGCTACGCGCCAGGCCATCTCCCTCAGCCTGGTACAGAGTGAAGATGAGAGCTGCGACAGGCACCGGACGCTCCCCAGCAGCCCTGCTTCAGAAGGGCGCCGTTCAGCCTCCAGTTGCTCCTGTCAGCAGTCTCCCAAGGCAGCCAGAGCTCATGGCTCTTCACAGAGCAGCCCCTTCAGCAGCCCTCCCCAGATCCCGAGCGCCTTTGCCAGCTCTGCCAGCTCTGAGGAGGACCTGCTGGCCAACTGGCAGCGTATGTTTGTGGACAAGGCACCCCCCACCTCAGAGCGGGTGCTGATGAACCGCACAGCTTTCAGCCGTGACACGGCCCCTGAGCTCCAGAAGAGATTCAGCCGCTCCATGCAGGAGCTGGGTAGGGCAGCCTCGGCTTACTCAGATGGTGAGGAGAGCTGCAGCTGGACCGTGAGCCGGGACTCAAGCGTGGACACAGACAGCACCGAGTCCAGAGCCCGCAGGAGCCATTTCTCCTCAGACTATGGTACAGATTTCTCACAGGATGAAGCCCAGAAGCTGTTGCAGGAAGGTGGTGGAGGCACTGCAGAACCTGGAAGCCCCTCACCGGAGAAGCAGAAGGACTATGTGGACCTTGATTTGCCTGAGAGCCCAGCTGAGGAGAGAGAAATGCTGCTGCAGGGAAGCAAGGAGAGCACCCAAGGAGGTACCCAAGAGGAAAGTGAAAGCAGGGTCAAGCCTCCCTTCAGTCGGCCACACCGCAGTCCCAAGAGGATGGGAGTCCACCACTTGCATCGCAAGGACAGTCTGACACAGGCCCAGGAGCAAGGCAACCTTCTCAGCTGAGTCAGGGCAAGAAGCAGCCACATGCTGCAGATCTCTGGGATGTCTGCATCTGTTCACCTTCTGAGAGGGAAACTTCCCTTAGTACCCTGCTCTCTAGGAGGCTCTGCTCTGAAATTTCATATTTATTTTCTTCTTTTGCTACCTAGAAGAGCTGGGATCCCCCTTCCCCAGCACCTCAGACCCACATTACTAGCACACAACAGTGTGCAGAAGCACATCCACTGCCCTGGCACACCTATAGCTCTTCACAGCCTCACACCGGTGCCTGTACCAGAGCTTGTTCTTGGTACTCCTTGTCCTGGTGCCTGTGCCTCTTTAGGCTTGCATCTTCCTTCTCCTTTCCCATTCAGGTACCTGAGATCCTGGGTGCTCTCGTGATGGCTGCCTGCAGCTGCTCTGCTCTCTTTTAACTTGTGCCAACAGGGCAGAGTGCTTATGTGGTGGTGTCTCATTGCCTGGGAGTCCCCAGGGACCATGAGTGGGGCACAAGGACTCTCCCAGCAGATGGCCGTGTGCTCCTGGGGACGTGTTGGGATTGTTGCTGTCTCATTGTCCTGCTGGGTTTTGTTTTCCCCAGATGCCTTCTGGTTGATTCTCCAGAGTCTGCTTCTTCAGGTCCACATCCCTTGTCTCCTGTGTTGGGTGCAGCACCCAGCCCTCCTTGAGGCAACACACAGATGCTGCTACTACGGCATAGAGCTTGGGTGCTGCCTGCTGAGGTAGTTCTGGGAGGCACTGCCTGCTAGGCACTGGGGTTTGTGTTAGTGTCTCCTCCCTCGCACCTCTTCCCCTGCTCTCTGTGCTATTGTTTTGTTTGAATGGTGCTGATGCTTTGCTCTTGGGTGGGCTTCTTTCTTCTTTCCAAGCCTTTGGTTTTGGGGATGTATTGTTTTTCTTTCTCCCCACCCCGTATAAACAGACACAGCTGTTGGCAGCTGGTCTGATGCTTGTGTTGTGGGTGTGTTTGAGGAGGCTTAGCTCTCAGAGCTGTGCTTCCCTCTGATCCTGGCCTCTAGCCTGCAGAAACCCCTCCAGGCTCAAGAACAAGGTCTTGCCCCGTGTGAACAAGGCATGAAAAGATACTACTGGGCTTTTCTAGGCAGGGCTCAGCGCAAGGCCGGCAGGGATGCAAGGGCAGCATGCTGAGGAGCTGCTCCTATAGACATACTACCTCATGGCACTGCAGCAGCCCTTTGCCAGGGTCTCCTCACATGCCCCCTTCTTCTAGGGGGGGGGGCCTTCATGCTGTCTCTGACTCTCCAGGGTCTCCTTTTCTCGGTAGGACCTCCCTGCCTTTTTTTCCTAGTGTAGCGTGGATATTTTGTGACTTCTCAGTCTTGTGTGCTTGATGTCTTATTTGGGAGAGGTTGGGTGGGGGGAGGGAAGGGGAGAGGTTCTGTAGATGTAGGTATTTTTTGAGGGCTTTTACAGCCCAGGCATCCTGGTTTAATTTTGTCCTGTGCCCTCATCTGTCTGATGTTTATTGGCTTTCCCAGGGGTGTGAGTGAGACACTAGCCTGGTTCCCTGCACCAGGCCTCCCTCAAACCCCACTGGCTGTCCTCAGTCTGCTCTGTGATTTTTGAGTTGGCTTTGTGTCTTCCCACCCTATTCAATGAGGGCTTTTCACTGGGCTGTAGAAGAGCAGTCCTCTGTCCAAGGGAGAGCTCCCATTCATGTGGTTACAGCAAGATATGCAGCCAAGAGCTGCTTGGGACTCTACTCCTCTCCCTAAACCTCTCTCTCCACAAAGGGTGGATAGTTTGAAGCTGGGGTCAGTCAAGACTTCAGCTCAAACCTGGAGGCTCTAGGGCTTGTGAAAGAGCTGCAAGCCTCTCTCACAGCTGCATTGGTTGTTTTATGTACCCTGGCTAGAGCTGCTGCCTATCTGATCGTCTTGTTTCCCATCTTGAACAGTTGTGGAGCTGGATGCCACCCTCTGGCAGGGTGGTGGGACTCAGTATTTCAGTACAGTATTTTGCCTGATACCTGTGCAAACAGGCAGGTGCTGAGAGCAGGAGCCTTCTCTAAACCTTCAGGATGTTCGTCTCAGCTGTCCTGAACATGGTGGTGGGGTCCTTGTGTTTGCTTTCGTCAGCCACTCCACTGCTGTATTTCTTCTTCTGCAGCATTGCCAGGGGCTTGCACCTGCAGCAGCTGTTGGCTGCTGCCTCACAAACATCACCTGGGATTGGATGCTCACTGAGTGAGCTCCTTTGGCTCTGCCACTGGTGGCCTGCCTGCAAGACAGCACACCCATTTGGACAGTGTGGGAGGCTTTGCCCTTTGATGGCTCAACCTCATCTCCACTGAACTCTGAGATGATGGTCAGTAGACAAAACTCGGTCTTGCTGAAGCAACTGGTGATGACAGTGCTGAGCAGGGCCAGCTTCAATTCTGCTTTTTGTCAAGGTAGACTTAAAAGCAAAACAGTGAAGAAGCAGAGGTGTGACAAAAGAGTGCCCAGTGCCTGTCACCAGACTTTTTTGCTTTGCAGCATTAGGCTACTGGCAGAGGTTGAGGGGGGAAGCAGTGGCCTCAAGAAGAGCAGAGCTTGCTCTCAGCAGGGAACAGTTCTGCCCTCTGCACTCTTGCTCACCTCTAGCAGTATTGGCTCTGAATCCTTGAGCTGACCCCACTTTCAGTGTCCCAACTCCAGACTGTTAATCTGTAACTAATGTGTGGGCTTTTTTCTGAAATTTTGAAACCAATGTATATTTTAAGACCAGAAATAAACTATTTTAAAAGTAAGTGTCAGCAGTTATAGTGTTCTTTGTTGGTTACAACCTGGCCTGGACTGATGCCGAGCATGTGAGGGGGCAGAGCCTCTTGTGGTGGTGTCCCAGATTTCCTGAACTGTGTGCGCTGCCCACTAGCTCTCCCAGGGAGAACAGTCCTGCATCGTGGGAGTTTTCCAGGAGCCTATGAATTCACTGCTTATCCTGAGTGCCCAGTTAAGCAGCAGCCTGTCTCAAGGTGTTTGTGCAATTGGAGAAGAGCTGCAGTCTCAGGCAGGGAATGATGTATGGGATGCACACTGTTTCTTTTCTGTAATTTTTATGTTGACTATCAGCTCAAAGATCAAACTGATCCCACAGACTAGAATTCACAGCAACACTCATGTCACTTTTCACATGGCAGCTGACAGTGGCTTTGAAAGGTGCAGATTACTTTAACCAGGCATCTTTGAGAAACACTGTAAACCAGCATGGCCAGTTTTCACATTATTTAAAGGCTGTAAAGGCTACGCTTGTCAAAAACCCTGCATTGTGCTGTAAACAGCCTCAGTGCTTCTCACAGAATTTGGCCTACTGTATTTCAAGTATTTTTCTGACTGTCTCTGTCTGATCTGTATGTTGATAAAGGCCTCCACATGCTGATTTGAGAGCAGGATGTGGAGCTAAGTCTTTTACTATTTGTTGGTTTTCTTGAATCCTTAGCTCTCAGGGTCATATAAGAGTGTAGACTACTTCATTTCAGAATCTGAATTAGGTGAGAACATGTAGCATGCTCCTTCCAGATTGGATGAGGCCTTGAGTGAGCTGTACTAGTGGGAGGTGTCCCTGCCTATGGCAGGGGGTTGGAACTAGATGATCCTTGAGGTCCCTTCCAACCTTACCATTCTATGATTCTATGATTCCCTGGAGTTCGTAAGAGTTTTATAATTCTAGTGTAAGTATTTTGTGGTTTTATTTGATGGGGGGAAGGAGGATTTGGGTTGATTGGATATACTGCAGGTAAGAAGCTCTCCAACAAGGAGACGGAGGGAGTTCCTCTAGGATGGAAGCATTCCATTGCATATTGAATCGTGCTGCAGGGGTCAGAGGGTCGTGACATTTCCTTCATCTCTCAAGTTATGCTGCCTGTGCCTTTCTGACCTAGATCTGTGCAAAGCGTAACAGAGGAAGAGTTTCTTGTTTCTTTGTCCTCATAATTAATGATTTTATTCCGTGTTCCCTTGAGTAGCAGCTGCTGCCACAATTTAATCTCCCAGCCTAATCTGAGCCTTGAAACACGATCTTCCTTTCCTGGCTCCAGCAAAAGATGGCGCTTGGTCGCGCAGGGAAACCTGCGGTGCCTGTGGGGGCTGAAGCCCTCGCCGGAGGGTGCGCGGGCAGAGGCAGCCCCGGGGGACAGCAAAATTGAGACCGACTCCCCCTCCCCCCTGCTCCCCCGGGCCAGGCAGCCCTCCCCCTTCCCACACCCCCGCTCAGGGGCGGGCGCGCGCGGCGGAGAGGCGGCCTCGGGCGCCGGCGCTAGCGGCTGCTGCCCCCTGCCGGCTGTACGGGGCACAGCTCTCGCTGTTCCCGTCACCGGGCGGCCGCCCGCACCCGCCGGAGCTACCGAACGATGGAGCTGCCGTGAGTCGTGCCACGTCTGTGGTCTTTATAAAACTCTGATCGTGACAGCAGTAAAGCAATAGAAAGAACATCTCTTATACAGATCTGAATAAATACAGCCTGTGCCTTGTGGGCACACACAGCCGGATGTGGGGGGGAGGCAGGGCGGTGTGAGCTACACATGCAGCGACGGGACACTCACAAGCGGCCAGCGGGGTGTGTGTGACAATATGGAGATGCGTGTGGAGGTTCACTCGGACCATGCTCCTGACTCGGAGAGCCGAGGGAGGCATCAACGCGACGTGAAATGTGCGAGAAGACAGCTGTGGCAGCCCGCTGAAGGCAGAGGGGACTGGTGGACACACACTCCCCCAGTGGGCACACCGCTCTCCTCGGCAGAAGCAGGTGAGGTAGCCCAGCTACATTTCTGTTTCTGCTAAGAGGCTGTCACCAAGACCTGACGTCACCAGGACCATCTGGGAGCTGGAATCTGTTGCAAGAGAGAGAAAACCATGAGCCGTTTGGGCCGCCAGAGGGTGCAGAGCTATACTCCAGATCCAGAGGTGAAGGTGAAGAATTAGAGCACCACAACAGGGTGGGAAGTGAACTGCTGAGAGGATTGCGAGATTAAATAGTAACTAGGTCTACTCTGGCCATGCAGCAGAACAGAATCGGTGTTTGGGAAGGGAGGAAGGCAGAGACAGCAGCAAGTGCCCAGGGTGGGGATCTGCATTTGTTTTCTTGACTATCAAGAGGAGCGTCAGCTCTGAACTGCTCCTTTCCGTGGTACGTTTGCAGGTGATACTGGTGCTGACCTTTGAATTGATACTCACTGAGCATCTTTTCAGCAAGTGTCCAGGTGGGGTGGACTGGCAGGCTGCCACATAGGGTGGTGGTGTTGCCTTCCCAAAAGCAGGGAATGCAGCAGGCAAGCAGCCATTTTATGGCAGCAGATGCCTGGAAAGGATGACTTTCTGTACTGTGTGAATGGAGAGCTTGTGCAGCCTTCCCCTGCCTGCCTCAGGAAGGTGAGGGCAGCTCACTGGCTCTGCAGTGGCACAGAGTGCCAGCCAGGAATGCTGCATCTCTTTTCGTGCCAAGTGAATCGGCTGCAAGGAGGATGGGCATGCATAGCAAGTAAGAAACTCAGCAGGGTACCGGTTTCCTATCCAGAAGTATTTTTATGCAGAAAAAATAATGTCCCTGGATGTGAGAGAGGAGGCTTTTAGTGGCCATGCACTTCAGATCCAGAGTCCTACACATTCAAAACTTCTGCATGGGATCTCTATTTTGGGGATTAGTTTCTGGAAACTGGATCCAAAACTTGTCTAGAGCTCTCAGTAGAGGATTTTTATGGTTCTAATAATAAGGATTTTTAATGTTTTTGTTGGATTGGTTGTACTTGACTGTAGCTAGTCTAATATACAAGAAGTGTGATGGGGAGAAGACAACCAAGAGTAAAAATGACAACCCTAAACCATCGGGATCATAAGGTAGGTATGACAACGTAAAATGTCATATGTAAAAACAATACACAGCAGCTATCTCCATAATATACCTTTTTTTCCTGTTACAAGCAATAGACAGGCTGGTAGCACCTTGCTAACCCTTCACACATTTGGGATGCAAAGACAGGAATAGCTGGTGCTTTGTGGGTTGCAGGGAGGTACTGGAAGCAGTGAGTAATGACATGAGTTTTGGCTAGGCTATCTGGCAAAGGCCCCTGACATCTTTAGTGTTCCTGCCCATGAGTTTTAAGACTGTACACAAGGATCTTTTTCCTGCAGCACCAGGGAAAATGCCTCTGAAGTACTGTTTCCACCCTTTGCAGTAGCTGCATTGTCCTTGGAGGCTGTCTTTCCAATTGCAGCTCAGCCCAGTGCTATTTAACATGTAGGTTTCATCTGAAGGCTGTTTTAGATTCCAGTTCACAGGGAGAAGGGACAGACCTCATTCACCAACTCCACCACAAGAGATCAGTGGAAACACCCCAGAAACCCCAATTCCTGCCTGTCTGCCCCTGCCCGCAGCCCAGGTCCCACAGCTCTTACTGTTCTGGCAGATCCAGGGGTTCTTCTCCCTGGCTGTGACTTCACGAGCCTCTGTCTCCTCCTCTTCCTCACCCTCTGAGAGCAGGTCAGAGATCTGCTGCTGCAGCTCAGGACTGATGTTGTTCTCTGCCAGGATGAGTGTCCGTAGGGCTGTGGGGTAATTCTCTACCATGTCCAGCAAGGTCTAGGTAGAGAGCAACATATGCAGACTGACAACCAGTACAAACAGCAGCTAGGCTGAGCAGAAAGAGCTTCAATGTGTTGTTTCCCTGCACACTCCAGCCTTCCTTACCTTTAGTTTCCCTTGGCCTTGACTTCCCCTTGCCAGGCTTTCTGAGAGCCTGAGGACTTCCCATCTTTCTGTGGGAAGAGCTGAGCCTGGATTCCCTGTCTCTGTTCAAAGAGGAAGTAACTGCTCTGCGCCCTATTGCTGCTACCTACCCAGAGTCGCCTCTTAACCACTGAGAGCTGGGGCTCTGAGAGGAGAGGCAGTGATACCAAATCTTGGTCCTTGATCTCTCTACAGAGTATTAGCTCTGATCCTCAGCCACAAGGCCAGCCCCTTACTTCTCCCAAGAAAGCCAAACTACAAATAGAGCTGTGTCTTTCTCCCTGCTGACTTGAGTGAAATCCAAGAGCCCTAGGGCAGAGCTGTGGCTTATGAGCTCATCCTGTAGCTGACTGCAGTGGGCCTCCCTGGGTTCAGGGAGGGAAGGAAGAGTGCATATGAACTTGGGGAGGGGGCTAGAGCCAGGTATAAGTACTAGAGCCTCTATTGACGGCCCTTAGATATCAGTGATGCTGTAGAGTAGCTGTAGGCACTGGTACCTGGGCTGACTGGTTGGTAAGTCCTGTTCCCTCCAAGTCCAGAACTTCAAGGGTTCGACTGGACGCCACAGCGACAGCAAGCATCCCTGCTACCTGGTCACCTGTGAGAGAAGCAAACTGAGACTATTATCAGCAGTGCCTGCCTTCCCTTGTGTAATACCACACGTCTCTGTCAGCCAAGGGCTGTCATGGAAACATCCTCAGAGTATTTATGCTATCAAGCAATCTCTGAATCTTAGTTACATTGTTGGGGGGGAACGGCTGTTAACTGAGAAAAGAGACAAGGTGAAGGTGCACTATTTTGTGTTTACAGGAGCAGTGACTGTTGCCTCTGATAATCAAAGAAGAATACAGTGAAATTGGTTTTATTCCCCAAGGAACCATACCATCCCATCCCTCAAGGATGTGAGGGCTCTTAATAGTCCCTGCAAGGCATACTAGATGTATAAAATGAAGCTAAATATCTCAGTCTAGGTAGAGGTTGGAACTGGACAGAGCACTCTGCACTAGCTGACAGAGTACCTCCCTGGGAAGGGGGCAGATTTTTGAGAGTGGATGCAGAAGAAGCAGAAGCATTAAAGAGAGAAGACTCCAGCATGTTCTCCTGACATTCCCTGGCAACAGTGCCAAGATACTGTACAACTGTGACTCTTTCTCTTGGGGAAAAAAAAAAACCATTCAGCTGATGTCAGATGACACCCTGGGGCCTTTCCTGCCCAAGAGGCGGTACCTGGTGAGACATACAGGTCTGGGAGGGAAGCTCCTTTTCCAGATGGTGTGAGGATGGGATTGCCCTGATGAAGCTCTGGGAGGCATGGCCCAGTCTCCACCACCTTGCAGCAGAGCTGGAGAGAGTTGGTTTCTATGGCAACGAGTGCCAGGCTCTCCTCCTCCTCCCTGCTATGCAGGGAAGATGAAAGGGGGGAGCACAGTGGCATACTGCATGTGCCAAGTCAACATCAGTGCTGACAGCTTCATGAACAGGAGAGACGTGGAGGGTCAAAAGTGACGGCAAAGGCAGCAGAGCAAAGCACATGTGGCCACCTCGCATGAGCAGAGCATTAAGACTGCCTTTCTCTACAGCTAAAGGCACCTGGCACAGTGAACTTAGAATCATAGAATGGTAAGGTTGGAAGGGACCTCAAGGATCATCTAGTTCCAACCCCCTGCCATAGGCAGGGACACCTCCCACTAGGACAGCTCACTCAAGGCCTCATCCAATCTGGCCTTGAACACCTCGAGGGAGGGAGCAGCCACAACCTCCCTGGGCAACCTGTTCCAGTGCCTCACCACCCTCACTGGAAAGAACTTCCTCCTAACATCCAGTCTAAATCTCCCCTCTGCCAGTTCAAACCCATTGCCCCTTGTCCTGTCATTGCAGGACCTTGTAAATAATCCTTCCCCAGCCTTCCTGTAGGCCCCCTTCAGATACTGGAAGGCTACTATCAGGTCCCCTCGAAGCCTTCTCTTCTCCAGGCTGAAGAGCCCCAACTCTCTCAGCCTGTCCTCATAGGAGAGCTGCTCCAGCCCTCTGATCATCTTTGTAGCTGCTGTGGATCAGAAGGCACCTATGCAAGAACTCCTCATCCTGATGGGGATGCTTTGCTGCCCTTTTAGAGCTTGGTCCTCAGCCACTCACCCTTACAAACCTCATAAATGCTGAGACAGGAGTGCAGCATTCCTTGCTTCTCCTATGTGGCCTCTCAGCTTACCTAGAGGGTTGTAGTCGAGGTTCAGCACACGGAGCTGTGAGCTGTGAGCCACTGCAATGGCCAGACGTCCCCAGCCTTTGCTCGTGATGCCTGGGTTGGCACTCAGAGTTAGTTCTTTGAGGCCTGGAGAAGAAAAGCCAGAGTTTTAGGTTCACCAAAGCAGTCTTAGGGGAACTAATTCAGCTAACCAGAATAGTTCTCAGTTGTGTCCCCCGTACTCAGGTGGGCTAAAGGATTTGTTTTGCTCTGACAAGTGCCATTACACAGTTCACTGATCAGTGGAATATGTCACTGCCTTCAGTAGTAGCCCTTAATTTGCCCATACTGTGACCACCTCATTTCTCTGCTCTCTCACCTTGTGTCCCACTTACTCTAAATAACAAACACAATGGAAATAATTGAGGGCTGTGTGAGGTGACTCTATGGAGAAGGAGGTGGCAGAAGGGGACAAGTTGGGGAGAGGACAGTAGGCTCTGAAGGAGAGGTGCCCAACAGGGATAAAAGCATCAGTGGCACTGTGAGCACACAGAGAAGGTGCTGGGAAGAGGTGGAAAGCACTTTGAGAGTCAGGAAAGAAGGGTGGTGTTACCTTAGCACATGCCAGCTCTTGTCTTAACTGTCCCACTGGCCTCTAACCACTAAAAGATTATCCCCTACGAAGATCTGGGTCTTGGCACTATGGCTATGACCATGAAACTACATGCATGGTAGCACCTGCAAGCAGCAACGCTTCCCAGGCACTGACAGTTATGACAAGTGCTGATGTGGGGGCACACCATATATTTGTCTATAGTCATTATCAACACATAAATGCAAAAAATAACTTCTAAGACAAAGATGACCCCTCCTTCAGTTTCAAATGCTCCTGTTATGTTCCAGCAGCAACCTGTTGGAACTGTGAGCAGCATAGATCAATAGCAGAAAGCCCATGCCTGCCCAGGGGAACTGCTCCTCTGTTGCTTGACTTTTCTGCTTTACTTAAGCTGGGGAAAGAAATTTCTCAGCTGAGGCAAACTACAGAACCTGTCTCTGTGATTTAGCACTACACTCAATAGTTAGCTAATGGTTGGACTCGTTGATCTTAAAGGTCTTTACGGATCAAAATGATTTTATGATTCCTGCAGGGCTGAGGAATTATTGCTGCATGCATCTGCTCTATGTGAAAGCTCCAATGGTCATTGTGCAGCCTACAGCCCCTGGTGCTTACCAGACTTGGCCCCGTCAGGCGGCAGGAGCCCACAGATAAGGTTGATGCCTTCATCACCCAGCATGCAGTCTCCTAGGTCCAGAGCCACCAGCGAGGGGTGGATGGAGAGAGCAGGATTGAGGAGGGCCAAGCCTGCATCTGTCAGGGGACTCCCATGGAGGCTGTGCAGGTAAAAGGGAAAATTACTACGGAACCTTCTTTCTGCCGGCTAACTAACCTTGATGGGGAGGGAGAAGCAGAAGAAATGAGGAGGATGATAAATCCTAACCCCAGGTGAGAAAAACGCCCTGGGAAGCCTCTGCCGCGAAGGTCAGCCGATCGCTAGTGGCTCTCCTCTCCCGGCAAGGACAAGGGTGTGCAGGGAATGCCAGCGGGGCAGGAGCAGACCCCACTACAGAGGCAGCCAGGCTGGAGGGGGTCGGGCCTAAAGCCAGACCGTGCCCAGCCGGCGGGGACAGAGGTGGCTACCTTCCAGATGAATGAAGGGCCCGGGGCTGTCCTCTGCAACGTCAAGGGCATTTTTCTTCGGACAAGATTTAAATTGAGGGTCTGGCCAGAGTTGCGAGCTCCCAAAAGGCACGTCCCTGGTCGGGAGGGGGCTAGTGGCACCCTCACAGTCCCCTACCCCGCTGTACTCACAAGAGCGACTGGACGGAGCGGTTTGCCTTCAGGGCCTCGGCCAGCTGCTTGACGCGGTTGATGTTGGAAACGATGCCCAAGTTGAGGTTGAGCTGAGCCAGGGAGCGGGATTCAGCCACCCCTCGGCAGACATGCCCGAAGTCCCGCTCGGAGAGCTGGCAGCCACGCAGCGACAGCAGCCGCACCGAGTTTTCCCGCAGGCTCTCGCAGATGTCCCGGATCTCCGCCCCCGACAGCGTCTCTCCGGAGATCTGGATGGATCCCGGTAGCATCTTCCCCCCGCTCGGGGAGCTGCTGCCCGCCGCTCGCCGATCCCGTGGCGGCGGCTGGGCGCCGAGAGGGAGTCGCGCTGCGCGCTGCGGGCCGGGGCGGGCGCCAACGCCGCCGCTGCTGCCACCGGGCAGTCCCAGCCCGGCCCACCGCGGCTCCGGGGGCGTCACCGCGCAGCCTTACCGGCGGCCGCCGGGTCGCCCCGCTCCACCCGACGGGGCCGCCGCTCCTCCGCGAATGACGAGACCCAGGCGAGCCATCAGCAGTGACTAATCCGGACCAGCCCCAGGCTCTGAAACCCGCGGGGGCTCTCCACTGCGCCAGACGCGCCGAGCAGAGGCAGCCCCACTTCTCCCCGCCGCGTTCCGCCCGCACCTGCCGGGCCGCCCCGCCCCGCCTCCTCACTGCCACCGCCCCGGGCCCTCCTACTGCTCGGGGCCGGCCTCCACCGTCTCCCGCCCGCTCACGCTGCCGGCGCCTCACGGTGCGCGGGGCTGCCTCCTTGCGAAAGCGGACAAGTGTGGAGAAACCCCTCATCCCACGCCGGGGTCACTCGCTGCCATCTTGGACGGTGGCACCACTCGAAGCCTTTGAGAGTGGACACCGACGCCCGCTATCTCCTGCCTGTAGCCCCGAGGCGACGGAGGAGACAAAGTCGAGCGGGGGCTCGAAGGACCGCGGGAGAGGGGTGAAGGTGGAAGAAGCCCCTGGAAATGCTCTCTGCAATCCCGCTCCCACCTGGGAAGGGGGCCGAAGTCATTGGGCTACAATGGGTGCCTCTTGGCTTGAGCAACAGCAGTCTTCCACTAGCTTCAGTGACATTTATGCTTAAAGCCACTACACCCAAGCTTGAACCCATGGCTTAATGGCAAAGCAGGTGTGAACCACTCCTCATGGCCCAGGACACATGGAAATGCTGCTCGGAAGCAGATGACGAAAGGTGGAGAGTTGGAAAGATACCACAAGCTTCCTTATCCCTGCAGCACACAGCCTGCACCCTCAGCCTGACCTGAGGTGTGAGACGTATATCTTTGCCCCTTGCTGATTTGCAGGTACTGATCAGAGGGATTGATTTGTCTCTTCTCTGCTGGGTAATCCTGTACTTGGAGAGAACTAGGAAGCAGGGCCCCTGTGTTTTCAACTCCACTGAGCTGAAAAAGGAAGCCAGTGATGTGGAAATTAGGTTAAACCGCCTAAGTAGGCAGCTTTCTGCACGTAACTAATCTGGCTGCTGCATATATCAGTGCTCATGTGAATTCCAATCGAGTGGGTAACTCTGGGACAAACCCAGGCTCCTCTGCTTGATTTGTAGACCAGGATGGGAGAGAAGAGATGGAAAGTGAGGGGGGAAATAAGCTGTGGAGCAGGATGTGAAGCAATGCACCTCAATCGAAAGGGAGGAGCAGTTCACTCGAGCTGAGAGCTGCACATTAGGTCCTGAATGACACACAAGGAGCTGGACTCAGTTGTCAGCTTTGTGACTTTGGCTGCAGCATCTGACTTCCAATGTGTCACCATGCCCTTGGAGTAATCCATTGCTGTTCTCCAGAGCTATCTACACACACCTCTTTCTTTGCATTACACAAGGTGCCATGGGCTTAAAACCACACCTGCAAAACTAGCCAAGAATAGATCACTGGCCGGGCAACACTGGGATATGATGAGCAGCTGCAACCATCCAGCTGTCTTACAGATCATAGCTTTAGTAATTTATCTCTACGATCACACTGAATGGTCCAGATGAGATTCTACATATTTCAGGACTTCAAGGCTGATGTCAGAGTGGTGGACAAGAGGTGGCCAAGAAGGTACCAGCTGCTATGTACAGGTCAAAGGGAAGACTGCACTCACCTTGCAGTTACCTCCAGGTGCTAATTACCCCATGTTTTGTTTAACAGGCTATTATTAGAGAGGTGCTTGAAGGAGAGCCCCTGAGACATGTCCCACTTAAACTGACAGCAGCAGGCCCAAAGCAGTGATGAAGATGCCCTAGTTGCAGCATCTTCACTGCCTGTTGTCAGCAGTTGTCACATTGGGTAGACAAGCATCCCACCTTACTTTATGCTCAAATACATTGGGGAAAGTGGCACAGGAGCTAATAGTGAGCTTTGCCTCACTAAACCTAATTATGAGCTATGCAGAAGGCAATTTAGCAGTGGTATTCTGAGATGAACTGGATAGTGCTTCCTTCTTGTGTGCAGTCACCCAGCAGGTATGGGGAAGGTAGTTTATTGCTCACCTGCTGGGGGCGCAAGAAATGAGAGTTTATGTCCTTAAGAGCTAACACATGAACAGAGAAAAACTGGATGAGGAGCAGCTACACTGAGACTACATACAGGAAGAAAAACAAACTGGGGAATAAACAGCCTACCTGTAACTCAAAACACAACCAAGGTGACAATTAGTGCAACTAGGATGGACTGTAAGATTTGGACTTCCAGGTACTGCAGAGGAGAGCAGGAGGTCACAGACACTTTAGTATCCATTTTATCATTCTAATATGACAGCTTTATTTGTTTAATGTTTAATAAAAAAGGGCTTACAGTTTTCACAGGGCTACCCTTCCTCTAAAGGGGGAGTTGATGGGGGCAGGGGGAAAATTATTTTAGATTTGCTACAAGGGTGGAAGGAGAAAATTAATGCAGATTTGCTGCAAGAGGCACGGCAGAAAACAAAAGGCGGAGAGAGTGTGGCACAATAAGGCTATAAGGCTTGCCCTCCTAACTAGAGGACTTGATTTTTGCCTTCCAACAAAGACTTCAAGGCTGTGTGTGCAGCACACTCCCTGGGACTGCATCATGCATGAAATTCCCTGCAAAAACATGTTCCTCTCTGTCAGCAAAAGATGCTGAAGCACTCAGCTGACTACTGAATTTCTGGCAGTACAGAACAGCTCAGCTTCCAGCTGCTGCTGCTGCACAGAAAATTAATTAGGGCTGAGGAACTGAAGCATAGCAAGCCCACAGCTTCCAAGAGGATGGTCAGTTGTTGACCTAGTCATCTGTCCACAGCTGACATGACACACAAGCCATGCCAGGCAAACACGAAGAGTTTGCTTGTTGTTCTTACCTGTGGGACATAGGAGACACAAGGCACAGGTTCATTGCTATGACTTAACTAAGTGGCTAAATGCAGCGGGGAGCACAGCTCTTGTCCAACAGCGTTCATAGATCAGCTGCGACAGAGTTCAGCTCAGAATGATTTTTCCTCTTGGATGGACTTATTCCAGTGACAATTAACTCTTTCTCCATTCTTTCCCCCCATGCCTGTGCTTGGAGAGTTTGCAACAAGATGAACAGACCCATTCTAAGCTGCCAGGCAAGTGTGAATTAGAAAACAACCTCCTGTGGAGCTATAAA
Organism: Eubucco bourcierii; assembly: GCA_013396675.1. Classification (NCBI taxonomy): domain Eukaryota; kingdom Metazoa; phylum Chordata; class Aves; order Piciformes; family Ramphastidae; genus Eubucco; species Eubucco bourcierii. The sequence goes on along the minus strand of VWZE01023953.1, from coordinate 188,905 downwards.
GGGAAATACCCGAGTCAGCATTACAAACACTTTAATTCTGTCAAGCTTGAAAGTAACAGAAATTCTAGGAGCTTAAAGTGGTTCAACTGATCAAAAAACGTGGGCAGTACTAGCCCAAATAATGATTTTTTTCCAAATAACTTGCTGAGTGATGTTCTTCAGTCAAATTAAGTTTCTCAAGGGGTGTGGGAAGAGAACATGTTTTGTGTTTGTTAGCAGATGGCCTTTGCCTTCTTCGAAGGGGAACAAACAATGAACTTAGGAGAAAGCAAACAGTGGAAAATAGGTCTGTGGCTGAAAATGCTTGTCCTGTCTGATTACATTTTTAACTGAAGCAGATGATCAGCCTGACAATAGCTGGTGCTATCCTCCTGTCTTTCACTGCAGCTTGTCATTAGTCTGAATGCCACTACAGCTGCATCCTCTCTCAGTAATACAAGCAAGGAACCAGAGTGCACATTTGCCATGCTATCTGCCTTGTGCACAGCTAACTTGTGGGTACACTGAGAAACAGAAACACCTTAGGGTTTTTTTTTTCAGCCTAAGTGTGAATTGAGGGGTACCTTCTCTCCTCACATCATCCAGAGCTATAGGGAGAGAAGAGGTGAAAGCCAGTTACCAGCTAACAGCTTTCCACGCTTGGACCAGTACAAATTAAATCAGTGAGGGAAAGTTGTATCTGAACTACTCAATTCTGAGTCACTGCAGTGCAAATAAGACTAGGCTGGGCTGCTTACTTTCCTTGTCCTTACTGGAGCTTTCTTGCATCAGTATTCTAGAGATAAATGTGCCAACTTACCATGACACATTCCCCCATTTCTCACTTTGTTTCATGGACGTGCTGGATAGAAGTTTGCTGGACTCATAAAGCTCCAAGAGAGTTTTCAGAAACAAGGTAGACTCTGCTTGAAAAGCCTGACAGTATGCAGCAGACTGTCTCTGGGGGGAGCCAGATGCTTCTGCTCAGAACAACAAGGTGAAAGTCCCTCAGCTGTGAGACATGAGAGGACGTTGCATGTGGCTGAACGTTGTGCTGTCCCCAAAAATCTCAAGAGATTAAAATTTCTCTGCCTCTTGGGCAACAGAAAATGTGCCCAAGATGGGCCATGTGTCACAGAATGTTTGAAGTAGGACTGCAGAAAATTTCAAATAATCCTGCTTTGAGTCTAGGACAGGACAACTAAGGGTGTAAAGACCCAACACTAATCTTCTGTTACTTCAAGTAAGACATCACTCAGCACCATCATCAATTTAATTCTTCCCTCTTCAGGACAAGAACAGAGCAGGCACCCCTGGGGTTACATCAGCAAGCAGAAAGAGAAGTAAGGGACAAACTGTGCTGGGAGAATCCCAGCTCAACATACAGGCAACAGAACTACTCTACTCAAGACACCCTAGACCTGAATTGGAGAAAGGCATAGTTCTTCTGAGTCACTGAGTTGCAGTCCATTCAGCTGCCCAAAACTGCAACCCAAAGGAAAGGTCCAGGAAAACAAACCCAAAGCCTTCTTGCTCTTCTGTTCTGTTCCCAAGAGGCAGCAGCTTATTACACCCCTATGCAACCTCAAAAGTAGTGAAGGAAGTAAGTCCAAGTCTGTGAAACTACAGGGTCAATGCAATGGCTTTGGTTGTTGTGTTCAATACAGCATTGGAAACAACTGGAATGTCTCGGGCAACTCTCTGAAAGGGTGGCATGTTGGGTCCTTCCAGTGTGTCCAGGATACCTGCAGGGAACAGAAAAAATACAAACATTAGTTCAGCTGCAGATGGCATGTTTCTTCTTGCTTTTCTCTCTGGCCAGCTAGTGGCAGGGGCCCAGGACATGTGAAGCACTAGCAGTCAATGGGAAGAGACATCTAGTCCCAGAGACTGAACAGCAGTAAACAACTCCATTCAGAGACAACAGGGTACAGACCAGAGCTTGTCCTTGGGTAGAGAAACACAGATCCTTTCACTTTGAAGATGCTATACCCAGTCCCCTGCCATCTGACCTGAATGCAGAGGCTGCCAGGGATGCTGCTCTACCAAAGCAGACTGATAAAATTCTCTTCCCACCTCATCCCAGCACAGACCCTGCTTTTAGACCAACTGTTAGTTTTCATCCTGAGGTGCACTTGCAGAGGCATATCAGGAGCTGCAGCTGGGAACATACTGCAGACATTTTATTACTGCAATGAAAATACAGACCATGCTTGGCAGAAAACACACATACTGATGCAAGTGTCCTCCAGTCCCTGTCAATTAGCCTTTCAAGACTGATTGTCAGTCTTGGAGTGTCTTGAAAAAAATTACTTGGGAGGGTGTTCTATCCTGTTTCATCTGCTAAAAAGTTGCAGATCAGGGGTCAGAACCTTTGCCATAAGAATGCATCCAGGAAAGAACACCCAGGAAGGTAGTGGAGTTGCCGTCCCTGGAGGTGTTCAAGAAAAGACTGGATGGGACACTTAGTGCCATGGTCTAGTTGATTGGATAGGGCTGGGTGATAGGTTGGACTGGATGGTCTTGGAGGTCTCTTCCAACCTGGCTGATTCTATGATTTGTAATAATATGCTGTAACCCCAAATTATGCAGATATATCTGAAACATCAATAATAGGTCTGCTTAGACTCATAAAGAAGTTTGCAAAATGCATGTTTGGGGATCTGGACACTCTCTAGTCATAGGGAACAACTTTTTTTTTTTTTTTTTTTAATTAAAACAAGTTTGAGACTTTGTTAGGAGAAAACAAAGAGAGACATAAAAAAGGGACCTGAACATACACAGCCTGGTAAACAGCAGTGACTGTTATCTGTCTCGTACAACACAAGATGAAAAATGGGTTACACAAAGAAGGAAGAAAGACTTTTGACCCACTTCCTGATCAAAGAAAACCAACCTGACAACAGCAAGATTCAGGAAGAGATTGAACATCTGTATGTAAGCAGAGTCAGTGCTGTTACACTTCACTTGTGGGGAAAGAATAAAAGAGTCCTGCATCACAACTGAGGTCTTAAGTACTAAAACTCAGTGCACAGAAACTACCTCATGTCTACCTGCTGCCCTACTTCTGACAGTTTCCTCTAATAAAGCCAATGCTGTTCATTCTTGGGTTGGAAACTGGCACAGATGCCTTCTGATCCAAACTGTCCATCTTTTCTCTCAGAGAGTGCAAAAAGCAGCTTCTCTTCCCCCAGATCTAACAGGATGTATCTTCATATCTCCCTTGCTTACCTTCTACCACCTTGTGATAAGCAAAATGCAGGTAGAGGAGGAAAAGCATGTGCAGAGCAGCAAGAGTCCCACACAGGATGAGCCTCTGGGTATGCCCCACAGTGCGTGACACCAACACGGCAACCTGAGAGAGAGGTGGAGATCAGACACAAGGCAGCTGCCACCTGAACCTCTGGCACTGCAAAGTCAGGAGCACTCAGGATGGGCCAAATAGTGACAGCCAGTGAAAACACCACTGAGAGCCTTTTTAGCACCAATAAATTCAAAGTAATCTGACTCTGCTTCATGTAGGTGAACCCTGCCCAGTCTTGCCAAGAATACAGGATGCTCAGGCATGACTCTCCATGATGGCAAGGGCTGTATGGAAGTAAACCTCCTGCAGCTGTTAGAATGGGTGAACATATTAATCCAAGTGTCACCTCCATGCATCAAGGGCCAAATGACCCAGGAGCATCAGCTTGTTCATAGCAGCCTAACTGGCAGTGAGAAGTGCCAAGGAAGGGAAAGCAAACGTTACTTCCCTCCTTTTTCTGTCCCCAGAAAAGAAGGGCCTCAGGTTGCCTGTCCCTTACCATTCGTAGTGTAGAGAGTCCACCAACACCCAACCAGAAGATATAGAAGAGGGAGTGGAAGTGGATATTATAGGTGACAAAGAGAGTGATGCAGTGTCCAAAAAGACCATAGCCCTGGCAAAACAAAAATGTCCATGTTACAAACATCAATTCCACACAAAAGGTTGTTGATAGAGATTATAAGTAGCCTATTTATGCAATGCTTTACCAAGGCAAATCTCCATAAACCACTTACTCAATGCCAAAGAGCTCACTATCAGAATTTTAACAGCAGCTTACAACCCAAGTAACTTGTCTGGAGGATTTGTGGGGATGTCAAAGACTGCAAACATGGAAAATAGTAAAGAGTCTCCGATTCCACAGAACTTGTAATCTCCTGTTTTTTTACTACCAGACACTCAGATTGGGGATTGTAAACCAGGAGACCTGTATGAAGGAGCCACCTTTGTGCCATCACTGTGGCTGCGATGGGGCTGGTCGGAGCAGCATTCTGGAATTCCAGGTTATTCCACTGCAGTTACGTAGGATGACTGATTTATAAGGACTTTTCCCTTCTCTGGGAAGAGCTTCTGCTGTAACACTGTGCAGCCAACCCACATTTTGGGGCAGCTCCATCTCCACATACCAACAGTGACAGCATCTGGACCATCGTGATTTGGGCGTTGCAGAGATATGCCAGGAAATAGATGAAAGAGGAGACACCCAGCCAGTAACCAAAGCAGGTGCCAATGGCTGTGCCCATCAGTGTGCCTTCCCTCTGTAAAGACAGCATCAGGATAAGGACTCAAAGAAATGACCTGCCAGCACCCAAATTCCACTTTAGAAAGTCCCAGTCCCTTTCTAGACATTATCAAATAGCTATCTAGCAGCATTCGGGGTGCCACATGTACATCCCAGCCCTCCCAGCAGCATGGCATCGAGACTTTCTGATGCATCCTTCCTCCCATCCCCAAGCCAACAGGCTCTTCCTCAAATCAATACACTTCTCAGCAAAATGCTCTTCAGACACAGAAGATGTTTCCTCTCCATTCCTAGTGTCATTACAGCAATCTAGAACCCAGGGAAAGCATAACTTATCACTGAGACTCAGCATACAATGATGGTATCCGAAGTCTTCATCCCATGCAAAAGTATGGCCACCAGTGTGAAAACCAGCATGAGGGGTCCATACAGCTCACCTGCAATCTTCTACAGAACACAGATCAAGGAAGATTTAGTTAGTGCTCCTGAGTAGCAGGCTTCCCTTCCTAAGCAAAATTAGAAGTGGCTTGGATGAAGTTTACCACCCAGCTGCCTGAGAAATAATAGCAAGGCCACTGCTGATGTGAGCCAGGCAGAATAGGTTGTGTGATGAGGAGTCTGGGATGTGTGAAGTTTAGAGTTCTAGAATTGTACCAGCACTAAAGGTTTGGAACAACCACATGAAAGAGCTAAGCAACATTTTCAAGGAGACAAACACCTAACAAACTCAGGTTCTTAATAATGTGGACTACTTTAGTCCATATTATTAAGCAATGCAGTCTTCCTAGCCATACAGTCTGATCTAGCAAAAAGGAACTTACCTGTGGAAAATTAATCATCTTCACAGGAATCATGGACTCCAGCAGTCTGCATCAGAGCAAAGCAAGGAATGACATCAGGAGCAGAGAGGACAACAGGTTGGTCAACTGCTTCAGAACTAAAAGATCCCACACACCCATTACTAGTGTTTTCTGCTGTGGTCACAGGCCATAGAGGACAGAGATTCTTTTTGAAAGGTCACATAAAGCAACTACAGAAGAAAAACCTTACTTGCTGGGGTTCATTCAATGAAAATGTTTAGAGATCCACTCAGGAATAAGAGATCACTGACACACCAGCAGGAAAGAAAAGCACATTTCTTCAACCAGCCTCATAAAACTTTCTCTTTTTAAATACACCTGCCTTGAAAAACCAACAGAAGCCACATAATGCAGCTGAGTACTAAAAGGCTTAAGATGTTCCAAAGCCCTTTTGTCTGCTCCAATCAGCAATGCTGGATGACAGGCGGCAGGGCTGCCAGACCAACTGGGGGACCTCATTCAGGACAGCAGGATGAAGATGAAGCAGTGTGTTTCACCAGATCTGAGCCTTCCTGCAAGGTCGGCTGCAGACCTCAGCTTACTGACTTTAGGGAAACGGACAGTCTAGTCTCCTGGAAAGAAGCTGCTGCAGCCTCCCTGTGCCCTCTCCAGTGTCGAAGGCCCAGGCCAAGCCCTGCCTACCTGGCTCGCACTTGAATGGGCTCCACATCGAAGTAGGGCCGGAGAATGTCGATGTTGGCATAGAGGCTGAAGGCCCTAGAGGCTTGCCTCTTCCCCACCTGCCACATCTGCAGAGAGAAGTGATTTGGTAGTGGCCAGGAGGGCAGGCTGGACCCACCGGGGTTGGGGGCGGCAGGGAGCTGCACTTGCCTGGTCAGCCACCTGCCGGCCCAGCTGTCCCCGCAGTCCTTTCATGCCCAGAAACTCGCCGTCTTCATCCTCTGCGGCCCCCGCATCGCCCTCCGCCTCCTCCTCTTCCTCCTCCTTCATGCGCTGGTGCATCTCCCCCATGTCCTCGAAGCTGGAGCCCGACGTGTCGTCCATGTTCTCCATGTCGATGACGGCGGAGCCACCACCCTGCGCCAAGTATCAGAGTCAGTATCGGCTCATCTCGGTCCCACAGCACCGCCACCTCCGATCGGCCCCACCTGCATGTTGTCTTCGAAGCCGCCCCAGTCGGGCGCGGTGCCACTCCTGCCGTTGCCCCCCGCCGCTCCTGGCGCAGACATAGTACACTACTCCGCCGCGCCGGCTCCGCCAGCTGCCAGCAAGAGGAGTACCCGGATGTGACGTTACGGGTCGAGGGGGCTGTCTCTGCGCTCTCGCGAGCCGCGTAAGGGCGGGCGCCATCTTGTGTGTGGCGCAGGGGTTAGAAGAGCGCTCCCGAGTCGAATAATGGCAGGATGCGGAGAGTGGTGGAGCCAAAGGAGGTGGCGGGGCTGCACGGGGATGAGCTGCTGTAGAGAGCCCGGGTCGGCCGGCGGCGGGAGATTTGGGATGCCACGCGTGGGCGGGCATAGGCCCGTCACGTGTCGGGAAGTGACACCCTCCCCTGCCCCACGCTAGCGGCGGCCATGGCGGCCAAGCGGGGCACAGACGAGATGCGGGACCGCGTGGTGCTGGGCGAGTTCGGAGTCCGCAACGTGAGTGGGGCGCAGCGGAACGGGACGACGGGACGCGCCCGTCTCCCGGCTGCCCTCATGGCCCGTCCTTTTTGCCTCCTCGCAGGTCCACACCACCGATTTCCCCGGCAACTACCCCGGCTACGAGGACGCCTGGGACCAGCGGCGCTTCGAGGAGGTGGGTGAGGGCCGTCGGCGGCTGTGGGGGGCGGGGCCGGCCCCACGCCCAGCGTGACCCGCGGCGCGTGGCCTCCGCAGGCTTTCCGCGTGGACATAATCCGCGAGGAGGAAGGCGCGCTGGAGTTCGACATGGTGGGCATCGATGCCGCCGTCGCCAACGCGTTCCGTCGCATCCTGCTCGCCGAGGTAGGTTTCCGGAAGGCTGGGGTGGGGGTAGGGAAAAGCTGAGGGAAAGGGCTGAGGGTGCTGGCCTGGAAGTGGGGAAGGGGGTGGCAGCGGGGCGGGAAGAGGGGAGGGTGTTGGCCTTATGTCAGTCCTTGAAGACGGCATCAAGGTCCGGCAAAGAAGTGTAAATTCGTTCTGCATGTGTACTTAGACAGGGGCTTAACAGCATGAGCCACAGCGCTTGTTACAGGTGCTGTTGGTAGTGTCAGTGAATCAACCTGCTCTTCACCTTTTGAGATAATTTCTTAAAAAAAAAAAACAAACAACCAAAAAACTTCAACCAACCTGAAAACCCAAAAAGGTGAAGGGGGTGTATTGAGTGTAAGGGTATATTGTTAGCTTGGCTTGGAAGAAATACCATTGAAGGTAGTGTGCAGGGAGATTAACGGAGAGAAGGAACACTAGCTGGATAGGCTGTTGGTGTGTAGCTCAGCTGTCATCTTATGCTGACTTGATTTCTCATCTCCCCAAGGTGCCAACAATGGCTGTAGAGAAAGTCTTTGTCTACAACAACACATCCATTGTGCAGGATGAAATTCTGGCTCATCGCTTGGGCCTCATCCCTATTCGAGCTGACCCTCGACTCTTTGAATACAGAAACCAAGGTGAGAGTCTTAAATAGAAATATTGAATGTTTCCCTTAAAGCAGGAAATCAGGGTCACATAAATGGGCAGAAATGTGATGCCATAGAGGCTCATGCTGTTGTCCCTTTCCCAGGAGATGAAGAAGGCACAGAAATTGATACTTTGCAGTTCCAGCTGAAAATAAAATGCAGCCGAAATCCTCAGGCAGCCAAGGAATCATCTGATCCTAATGAACTATATTTCAATCACAAAGGTGAGATCTGTCCTAAAAACAGGTGCTGTTTCTTCCCTTTTTTGCTCTTGAGAGACCAGATTTGGTCTGTTCTCTCATCCCCAAGAGCAGAGAGAGCTCCCCTCATTTTGCTACAAGTACTTTTTAACATTTTGTGTCCCATATAGGCCAGCAACCTGTTTTCAGATAGCAGTAGGCTGATGTCTATGGCTTCTCTTTGCAGTGTACAGTAAACATATGACATGGATACCCTTGGGGAACCAGACAGACCTCTTTCCAGATGCTGATTTCCGACCTGTTCATGATGACATCCTCATTGCACTGCTGCGACCTGGCCAGGAAATAGATGTGCTTATGCACTGTGTCAAGGGTATAGGTGAGTTGTGGGTGTAGATGACTTTGGACTGTGGGAGAGAAAGAGTGTGGGTACTTGAACCAGGGCACACTGTGTGAAGCAGAGGGGTGGAGAACTGGCTTTTTCTCTGGAACTTCAGGCCCCAGCATCCTCGTGCTCTTGTTCTCCGAACCCTGCCCTCATCTTCAACTTCTGACTCTTCATGCAGGTAAAGATCATGCCAAGTTTTCTCCTGTGGCCACAGCTAGTTATCGACTGCTTCCTGACATTACTCTCCTGCAGCCTGTTGAGGATGAGGCAGCTGAGAAGTTGCAGAAGTGCTTTTCCCCTGGAGTCATTGAGATCCAGAATATCAAGGGTACTTTTATTTTGTTCCAAGTGCTTTACTCTTATAAGAGACTGATTAGAGACTATAGCCAAACCTTGCAGAGACAAAACTATGTTGCAATATTTACTTGACAATCAGCCACATCCATGCTATACTGAGCCTTTTTTTTTTTTTTTGGATGAGTGGCTGTCACATGCAGATGCATTGCATGATGAGCTGAGATCTCCCTGAAAGAAATGTTGAGGCACTGGGGTGCCTGTCTGCAGAGCTATGCAGTTTCTGACTGCAGCTTCCAGTGCTGTTCAATTGTCTGTTAAGACTCAGTAGTGAGCTTATCCAGCAGATAAGCATGAAGACCTCTTGTGTTTTGCTTAGGGGTACATACAAGATTTGTGTTCAAGAAGACTGGTTCTGTCATGTTAAGGTTTCCTACTGGAACTGTGCTAATTCTTTATATTGATATCTCCACTGCCTTGGGGTGGAAGGGTGTGGCCACCTGCACAATGCACCCGCTTGCTGCAGGTGCCCACTTTGTTTAATCTTTTTTCTGTCAGGAAAAAAAGTGGCAAGAGTAGCCAATGCACGCTTGGACACGTTCAGCAGAGAAGTTTTCCGTCATGAGGGTCTGAAAAACCTTGTGCGCCTGGCAAGAGTACGAAACCATTACATCTGTAAGTGCCCCATCTTCCACAAAGCGTAGTGCCCTGCTGTGCTTTGTGCAAACAGACACACTGGCCAGCATGTATAGCTGGGTCTCTGCCTCCCCCCTACTCTCCATCAGGAGCATTCATGTTTCAGTGAATAACAGCTAAGGTTGTGGTTTGGTATTGCTTTGGGATTCATTGTGTTTGTGCTTCCTGCTGGCAAATGTAATCTCGTCTCTGGCCATGAAGATCTGGCTTGTGAGAAGTGTGATGTAAGAAAGACAAGGGATATAAATGCTGGAGCCAGGTGCAGGCTGAAGCTGCCTTGTGGCTGTGCTGACTTGTGTCTCTGTGCAGTTTCAGTGGAGTCGACTGGTATCTTGCCTCCAGATGTGCTGGTGAGTGAAGCCATCAAGATCCTGATGGGAAAGTGTCAGCGCTTCCTGAATGAGTTGGACTCTGTGCCTATGGAGTAATGGCACTGTAGCTGGGAAATATGTTCTGGACTTCCTACACCTGCCTGCAGGGATAATTCCTCTTCCATAGACCAGAGGTTTGAGGTGGGCTTGTTGAGACTCCTAGGACCATCTCTTTGCATTTGTTTTCTGTTGGTAATGAGCCTCAGTGAGGAGATGCACTAAAATAAAGGCTTTTCTTTACAGCTGTCTCGGTCTGTGCTGTTCACAATTGTTCGGACCACAATAAGCAGAGAAGAAAGTGGCAGCAGGTCAAAAAGATGAGTAATAGCATTTATTATAGATTGTATGCACTATGAGGACTGATAAGACAGCATAGTAAAGCACTTTGCAGCCCATCAGCAAGATCTAACAAGTCAGCACCAGTGCGAGACTGTCTTGACAAGTGTCTCAAATCAGCTCCGGGGTAGATACATGGAGCAGATATAAAGCTATACTGGCAAGAGGTCTGAGACCCTTCTCTGTGAAGAAAGGCTGAGAGTTGGGGTTGTTCAGCCTGGAGAAGGCTTCAAGGAGAGTCTTTGTTGGCCTCTCAGTACAAAAAGATGGTATAGAGAAATAATTTTTACCAGGGCTTGTAGCAGCATGACAAGGGACAACTGTTTTAAACTGGAAGACTCATCTTCAGCAATGGCTGGCTGTCAGAACAAGGGTGCTGAAGTGCACTGGCCTGTTGTTGCTGCACCCTAACGTTTGTGCCTTGCAGCTTTCTGCACCTCTTCTGTTGGCATGCTTATCAGAACCCTCATCTATCAGTAGAATATTTGAAGTATCCTGATGCTGTCGCTCATTCACACAATTTTATTTTTTTTTTAACAAAGGAATGTAAATTAAGAAAGTATATTACATCTAAATTGAACATAAGATGATTTTTTTTTTTTTTTTTTTTAACAAGAAGAGTGGTGATGAGATGCTGGAAGAGGTTGTCCAGAGAAATTGTGGAGTCCCCATCGCTGGACATGAAAGATGTCCCAGCCCACGGCAAGGGGGTTTGATGGTCCCTTTCAGCCCAAGTGATTCATGTGATACAGTACCAGGCTTCTCCATGCAAATGGGAAGTTTAAAAACATGCTGAGGATTGACTCTCTCTTCTAAAATACCTCAAGATAAGGCATTTCTTCTAGGTGTTAGATTTGATTATTCTCCCTTTGAATGACTGAATATACTCTGGGATGATGTTGAAGCAGAGCTAGATGATGGAAGGCAAGTGCCAGTCAAAGGCCTGTGTCCACACAGGGAAGCCTAGAGAACTCTCAAGTTAGGCTGAGTGGTGAGTGCTGTTGTTAGTCCTGGCTTGTGAAAGTGTCTTTAGAGAAGCTGATGAAGGAGCTGGAACTTTAGAGAATGGCTGGGAGTACAGGCATGTCCCAGTTACTTAAGTTAATTCTCACTGCAGTGCTAGAATTTAGTGTAGTAAATCATACTTTGTCTGTTTCACTGGAATATAGTTACTTGCATTATGAACATCCTTAAAGGTCTTAGGGTGGATATGCTGTAGGGAAGAGGCACATGTGGCATCCTAACTCCAGTCCTGCCCTCTCCCGTGTCAATATCCTGTGTTGGATCCATGCCCTGTTTTTTTGAGGACAGCTGGTAAGTGGTTGCTACAGAAACTGGCTGTGTTCTGGTCAGGACTGTTCTGGGAGCTGTTAAGTGTTTCATAGCTGTGCTTGCTGACTCTTACACTTCTTCTTCTTTGAGTAGAAGGTTTGCAGGGACCTTGGCTGCTAAACCCATCCTACAGAGTCTCATTCATTCACTTATCCTTAGAAGGGACTCTTAGGAATTCAAGAGTTAGGTCCAAGACCTGTAGTCTGTACCTTCTGGGCCAGAGCTACCCTCTCCTCAGGGCATTTTACTTGCCTAAAATTCAAGGCAGCTATGCAGCACCTACCTAACATTGATGAGGACTATGAGCTGCAGTCCCAGTGCCAATATAAACACAGAAAACTTCTAATTAATCTCGATTGTGGGTAGTTGTTAACTGATCTCATTTAGCTGTTAACCACATTTGAAAAAACACTGATTTCTAGCTGTACCCTTCCAGTTTAAACAAGGTAAAGCAACCCATGCTGAGCTGGATTACAGCTGAAGCCTTGGAAAAACATTGTGTAACAATTTACAGTGATGTTTCTCAGGACCACCTTTTTGAAGGCTTTTGTTGTGACAACTTTCATGCAACCCTCAAGGGAGGGGACAGACTGCAGGCCAACAGCTACAACACTTTCCTGCATCACTGAAAACCTTGTCTGAGAGTTAGAGCTCAACTAGAGCAGGGTACTTTGGCAGCATCTGCACCTTTGTGTGCTGTTGCTGTGCCATGACTGCTTAAGGGATCTACTCTGGAATAGCCATGCCAGCGGGTTTTGCTTTGGGTATGTGTACCCATGTATCTAGAGGCTCTTGTGGAATTAATATAAACCAGATGCAAGTGACTTTAAATACTTAAAAATGGAATTTTCCCTTTGCTTTCTAGATTAATTATGTAGCCTGGATTGGTTCTTATCCCCTCCCTCATAATGTGTGTTAACTAGCAGCAAAGATGCTCCCTTTGGTAGCTGGAATAAGGAGTGCTGCTTAGGAGGTCAGTCTGGATAAAGCTGAGGCCTCTTACCTCACTGAAACATAGTATTAACAAAAATGAAACATGACACTACATGTATGAAACTGGAATAGCTTTACTCACATTCAGAGGTGTAACACAACCAGTTCAGAGACAGCTTCAGATTTGAACATTCCTACAAAAAAGGTTCTAAAAACCATTAAAAAAAAACCCCCTTGTGTCTAGCATGAAGTCACAGAATGTTAAAAATATCACAACACAATAAATACACCCAGCCTTTGCCAGAGCCAGGAGCCATGTTAGATCAGAGGTTAGAAAAGTTTGAGACCAGGAGAGAAGTGGAGGGTGCTGGTGGAACAGCAGTGGCAGGAGGGTGAGTAGATTTCCAAGGCCTGCTCTTTTCTGCTGTCTATCCCCTCCCAATCCCACCTTTTCTGTCCAGTCTGTCCAAGTGGAGACACCACCTTCTCCACCTGATAGAGTTTATTACTTGTTCTGTCTCCTGCATGGCCCTGGCCAGACCCTCCCAGCTCTTGTGCTAACGCTAGGATAGATCAAATGAACCATCTGTCATTTAAGAGCCAGCTTAGCAGACTGGATTGGCTTGATAGGAGTCCCACCTCATCTGAAAACCAGATTTTGACCCAGTCCCCCTGGTAAATTGCAATATAAACCCCACCCTTCTGTCCCACTGTGCAAGTCTCAGAGGAGTACCAGACTGGATAAAGACATAGACTACTGTCACCTCCAGAGCAACAGGTTGAGGAGATCCCTTTTGGTTTGCAGGTGCCTCAAATATTGGTCCAGATTTTGTGTACTCTACACTGGCCATGTTCTAGTTTACAGGCCATGGTAAAAGAAAAACTAAAAAGAAAGTAAAAAAAAAGTCTGTCCTGCTCCCCCTGAGGATGTCCAAGAAAGGCTGGCACAAAGTAGAAGCCTTCCACCTGGCTCTGGGTAGAACAAGCTGTATGTTAATATGATCTCATATATATATGCACATACACACACAAGTAAGTATGTATGTATATATATATGTATGTATGTATGTGTGATAGTGTCTGCCCCTTTCTAGAGAGCAGCTGCACCTTAGAAAGGCTGATCTCAAGAGAGATCCTAGAGCACTACTAGGCTTCCTGGCACACAGCCCTCAGCCCAAGGCTCAGCATTCTGAAGGGAAACAGATTCATCAGAATAGCAGTCTACTTGGGACAAGTACTGCCATGCATGGCTCAAGTGGCTGATGTATTCCCTGCAAAGCCTGGTTACTAGCACCCAGGGGAAGATTAGGGCAGCCACTTCTCATGTGGTGTACTATTCTGCCTTTTACAGTAATCTTAAACCCTAAAGGATGAAGAGGTGGAACAAGAGTGACCCGAGGCTACAGGATGACCAGGCCTTACCGAATGGAGTCTATGGGCTCTGCTCCCACCTTGCAGAGAAGCAGAGGTATAAAGATACTCATCCAATAGAGGGGAGGGGAAGGAATCCGGGAAAGCTTAGTAGACTGGTTCAAATGCCACCATAGGCCCCATCCCAGTATAGGGAGGAGAACAGGACAAGACCTGTAAGGGGCTTTATTCAGACAAATGCTCGTGGAGGTGATGACAAGGAGAACCTAATGTGCTTACTATGAGAGGAGACAAAATAAAAGGTAGGGGAGGAGATGGCTGCAGCATCCCAAGCTCAGGGCTCAAAGAGTGCAGTGAGGCCTTCTCCATCCTCATTTTGTAGCACATCAGTCTCCAATGATGGCTTCACCTTTTTGAAGAGAGATGGGAGGTTGCGGATATGAACCTCCTTGCGGAACTGCTCTGCGAGAGGCTTCTGCAGACAAGAGACACACAGGCATCAACTGTTAACAGCCTTCCTACCCCTGCTCAGCTCAGGTGCAGCCTGCTTGCAGATATCATACTTGTAGTCTGGAGAATTTCAGGCCTGGTCCCTCTAGCTTCCCAGCTTCTTATGCTATGCCATCAAGCTCCAGTGCTACCATACTCACAAAAAAACCTGTCATCTATCTAGGAGATTTGTGCAAACATTTTATCTCTCTGTTCCCCTTGCTAATGGTACCCTCTGCTTACAAGTGAGAAGTTGCTGCTGGAGGGGCTGCTCAGTCTGGGCTGTGATCCCCAACAATCTTCTGGCTGGCAAGTGGGTGGTTGGGGAAAGGCAGGCAGGCTGGCTACCCTGTCACTGCTGCAGGGTACAGGCATGAAATCAAACCAGGTCAATTTTCTGCGAGGCTGTCACTTACCCCAATGCAACCTGCAATGAGGCGCTTGAAGTGATCCTTCCGGCGCTTATCTGCCACCTTCTGCAGTGCTGGATTGAGAAGCTTGGAATCAAACTGCTCCAAGGAGTCCCTTGGGATATCTGGGATCTGCTCCATTACTGCCTTCAGCTCAGTGTAGCGAGGGCGCTGCAGGAAGGAGTATGGTTAACACAGTTCTGCCAGAGAACCATTCTGTGCAGCTTGGAGAGCCACTGGTTCTTCTGCCCCTACCCAAGTGAGCACAGGATTAGTTTTTCAGTGTTTCCCAGCCAACCTCACATCTGATTAGAGTGGGATTTCTCACCAAGGCCTCGTAGATCTGGAAAGCCAGGTGGACAAGAGCTGCCATGCAGCCATCGTGCTGCCCATGTATCTGCAAGCCCTTCAGCACACTTGTGAAAAACCAGGACACGGCATCAGGCAGGAGGTTTCCTGGAAGCACCTGGGGAAGAGGCACTATCAGCATGAAAGCAGGATATCGGTACGTGACTATCTGCTGCAGCTTGGTCTTCCCCAGGGAGAAGGTGCCCAGGGGTGAAGCAGCCATGCTTCTCACTACATTCTGAGCTTCCCTTCACAATCCTGCCAGAACTGAACTCCTCTTCCTCCCAGAGGTACCTGTTTGAGCAGTGGCCAGCAAAGCTGTGTTGTAGTTCTTTGACAGGACAAGGTGTCCTTCCAGGAGAGGGATGCGTAGGCAGTGATCAGCAGTGCAGTGCACACATCCTGAAAAGTAGTCAGAGAAGGAAACTAGTTGGAGGAACTATTTCCCACCTGTAGGGTTCAAACCTGAAGGGAGTCAAGAAGCAATCCAAGGATTCTCAGGGTTCTCTTCTAAGAATCCTGTGTGCTGCTGCTCCAGCTGAGGGTGCTCAAAGGCACGCGGTGTGCACTATCTTAGCTACAATGAACCAGTGTCTACCAAACCTGCTCCCTTCATCTCCCCTGCAAAGGCCCTGGAGCACCCATAAACTCCCCTTAGCTGCTATTCTCATGTTACCGCAAAAGCTTTTGCAGGAGCTTCTATGGCATTCACAGGAGAAGGTATCAGGATGAAGCTGCTCTGCACAGTGGGTTATGTTAACGCTATGGCTCCTGCACCAGTTTTTACAGCTTTCACAGAAGAAAAAAGAGCTGCTGGGTAAAGTTTTAACTCTTGAAGGCTGGATGGAGGGAGCACTCTGGGGACTGAGTGCCCAGGGCCTTGTCTGCAAGGAAAACCTTTAACTCTGGAGCTGCACGTTATATTGGATCCAAACTCCCATTTCCTTTGTGGCTTCTGCAACCATTAACAAGGCCCTTAAAAAACACACATGTTCCCAAGTGGAGATTCTCACACTGGGGAATAGTCCACTAGCCTAGGTATCTGTAACAGCATCTACCTGCACCGCAGACAAGTATGACAAAGAGTAAAGAAAAAGGATAGTGCAAGTCAGAGCATGCACTCTTACCTCTTGGTTCATCAGACACTTGCCGAGCTCAGTGAGCTCTGCACTGGCAGGAGGAGTCACCTCTGTGGCCATTGCCTCATCATCTGTAGAGCAGAGCAAAGGCAACACTGAACATAGCCTCCCGAGGACTGAGGGAGACACAGCAAGAACTAAGGTGGGTGCCAGGAGTCAGCACATAGAATCAGTATTCTGGCACATGTTGCCAGAACATTTTTCTCTGAGCAGAAAACACCTACCCTTTGTGGGGCAGAAAGGCCACCCAGCTAGCTACCCCCAGCTATTGAAAAGACCATGTACACTCCCCTCTTCTCAACATTCTTCTTGGTACCTTAATAATGAGGTGCTCAAACATACTATCTTTGAATCCCACAGCACATTTGCTCCTAGTGTAGACCATTTTTTTCTGTGACTTCCAGACACGCTGGGCTGGACAGAGTTGCAAGCTTCTTACCTGTCCTATACCTGTCACATGGAACTTCCAGAAATGGGTCAGGTTCTCCCTCAAAAATATGAAGAAATGGGGAAAGTCCTAGCATACACAGAGGGCAAGAAAGGCAAAGGTAGACATCTACTCACCATCTCCATCTACAGAAGCAGTAGTGTTATGCTCAACACCTTTCTTCGAAACACAGCAGACAGCTGCAAAAACAGTTGCAGGTCAGTGGAGCAGAAAAGGGGAAGATGCTACTTCAGAACATGCAGAGATACCTTACAGACTCCAATGGGCTCACAGCTGCTTCAAGCTCCCTCAAGCTCTTGCACAGTATCTGAAGAATCTGAAAGCCCAGTTAAGAGCCAAATACTGCACTACCTGGAAAGCTGAAACACTTCACCCACAGCGGAACCTGCTGAACAGTGCCTGCTTCAAACTACTGACAACCAGGAACATTTGAAGCCCATAACCTGAGAAGAACACCATCTTAAGGCAACAAAAGCAATCAAGAAAGGAGATAGAAGATTAAGGATTTATAAACTCTATACTGAGTCAATTTTCCCAGCCTCTCTCCTTAAACCCATGCTGACAGAAACAAGAAAGGGGAGACTGCTTTAAGGGAGGGACTTTTTCTTTCTGTTTGACTAGAGATGTGGTAATTGCCAGAAACAAAACTGCTCTACACTTAGGCTGTAAAGGGAGGATCCAGATTCCAATGGAGGAACAGCCTCCTACAGGGACAGTGCCAAAAGCATGGAGCCCTAAATGCAAATGAAATGAAGAAACTCTCTTCTGAAGGTTTTCAGTTGATCTCTTACTAGGTTTTAGCAAAGACCTTGGCAAGGTTAACTGTCTCACACTTGGATTCTAAGGATTAGATTAAATACTGCTGGCATTATAGTCAAGTTTTACTGCATGCTGGAAATTCCTGATATCCTTTCCAAGGCAAATGTCTTAAATATGCATGAGGACTTAGCTTGATTTCACTTACTGATGAGATCCATTACTTCTCGGGTCAGCAGTCTGACCAGCTGTTCCTCAAGCATCTCCTGAGACTCTGGGTTGTCATCTGCAGCATCATCCTCACTGAGAACAACAGGTTTTAGCATGAGGGTAGCCAGTGTCTTAAAGTATCCCCTCTGCCCAACCACAGGGTCTGAATCACCATGAGGGTAAACACAGTGTGTTTAGCCTTGTGGCAGCAGGGTTCTTCCCTGGATAAAAGGGCCATGTAGAAGACCAAAGCTGCTTCCCACTCCCCATTTCCCACTCATATCAAGGGGTGGAAGCTTACCAGAGCATGCTTCGCTGGTTGATCACCTGCCATTTCTGAGACAACCTCTGTTCAAGATAAAAGGGAAGATTCAATACCTTCCTAAGAAACCATTCTGGACACAATACTGGAAGTCCAAGTGATAGCTGTCGATGAAAGCACAAGAGCTTTACACATAGATCTCGTGCTAAGACCCATTTTGAATGGGATAAGAACTGCTGGACACAACACCAAAAAGCCCAAGTGATAGCTGTTGATAAAAGCACAAGAGCTTTACACGTAGATCTCGTGCTAAGACCCATTTTGAATGGGATAAGAACTGCTGGACACAACACCAAAAAGCCCAAGTGATAGTTGTTGATAAAAACACAAGAGCTTTACACATAGATCTCGTGCTAAGACCCATTTTGAATGGGATAAGAACTGCTACCGACTGTGTTCCAGATTCTGTGGATGCAGGAATCTGAGCAAGGTGTCAGGAAAATGAGNTGCTGGACACAACACCAAAAAGCCCAAGTGATAGCTGTCGATAAAAGCACAAGAGCTTTACACATAGATCTTGTGCTAAGACCCATTGTGAATGGCATAAGAACTGCTGGACACAACACCAAAAAGCCCAAGTGATAGTTGTTGATAAAAACACAAGAGCTTTACACATAGATCTCGTGCTAAGACCCATTTTGAATGGGATAAGAACTGCTACCGACTGTGTTCCAGATTCTGTGGATGCAGGAATCTGAGCAAGGTNAAAAAAAAAAAAAAAAAAAAAAAAAAAATCCAGAAAAATTCTCAGGGCTGAAGGTTGAGGATCCAACATCCACAGGTTTGAATTCACAGCAAGGAGTGCTGTGCATCAGCCAGGGTTCAGCACAACTCCAAAGTTTCCCCCAAACAGCATCAAAATCATTATGCATTGAGGATCTGCCTTTTGCTGGTTTTGGAGAGACATGTTCTTACACATTGCTGCCAGTTGCTACAAGACACAGTGAACAAGCTTTTTCTTACCACGTGCAGATAGGTAAAAAGTGGTCCTAGCATAGGGCAGACGAGGGTTTCATAGTATTCTGAAGGGCAGGAGAGTACCAAGGGCTTCACAAACACACCTGCACAGACCAGTTAAGGAAGAGATCCAGCATGTACGGGCAGATGCTAGGAAAACTACAGTGCTACCCAAACTAGCCTATTCTACTGGGAGGCCAAGCAACAGACTCCTCAAAAACCATCTTCTCTAAGTCTTGAATTAACAAGTGGCATCTGTATACAGCAACAGCATGAGGTAGTCACAGCCCCTTTTCCCTGATAGTTCAGCTGAGAAAGGTGAGGGTGTTTAGCAGCCATTTGCTGCTAGCTGTAAGACTGAATGTCTGGTCCTGGAAAGTGGTTTGGGAACACCAGGTGATCTCCCACACAAGCACAAAGTCTATTCAGACAGCCTGGTACCAAACTCCCACATTATTCAAGCTCACTCACCCTCCAGAAGGCAGTTTCCACCTCTCACGGTGCTTCCAGGATGACACAAATCCTTTGCACTTATTTTCTCTGCCCGCCCATGCCGCTGTTTACGTTTGTGCCCCCCTGGGCTCACACCTCAGGCACACCATATGTATTCCTGTTTGTTTACCTCCTCCATCACCCTTCTTTGGCTGGGGGGTACTGAAAATGATGCAAGTTTTCAATTCACACGTTCAATGCCTTTTTAGCTGGCTTGAGAGAAAAGGATATGGAGCATGGGGCGCAGTCTGTAATCAGGAATGTTATTCAGATTGATGAAAGCTGAGCCGAGGAGCTGGTTGGCAAGACCCTCAACGGTATAGAAATCCTGCTGCATGGAGGGGCCTGCATTTCCCAGGATGTGGAAACTTCAATGAATGAAAAAAAGTTAGTTGCAAGTCTGCTAGGCAACATACCATGCCTATTGCCTGGCAAAGATTACAAGTACTACTGTCTTGAGATTAGATAGTTCCTGTGTTCTTCAGCAAATACTGCAGAGGAGTTTTAGCACACAGTGTCTCTTTTTTTTTAGCAGGATACCTGCAGAGAGACAACGAATTAAGCATTTAACCACTAAAATGCACTTTCAAAAGCTGATGTATCCTAACAGAATTAAAAATGGCAAAGAGACAAACTAGGGCAGCATATCAGCTAAGTGCTCCATTCTGACCACCTAACTCCTGAAAAGCTAAAGGCAGATCCACATTTTGAGGTACATTTTCCAATGACTGTGTTCCATATGTAGGTTATAACCACCTTGCAGCTCCTACTTGGATGTTACAGGATACAGGTCACATAAAAGTCTAACTCTCCAAGTCAACACACAGCAACAGGCTACTGCTCCAGCTGTGCAGTGTTGGATTGCATGGGGCATATCTGGTATCCTTACCAGTTGTCGTACAGGGTACAAAAGAAGCCCTGCATCCTTTCCAGGACTGTTTTGTAAACAGGAGAGTCATAAAGCTCCAGCAGAGGCTGAGGGAGACCTGTGGGAAAGAATAAACTTCAGCTACATTAATGAGAGAGCACAGTGCACCTTCAGAACGTCTGGCTCCCCAGTCAGCTTGACAGCAATGAGGAAAACATTTGGCATAATCAGCATGAAGCCAAATGGGAAGAGGTATGGCAACTCTGCAGCATCATCTCCCTCCCTTCAGAGGTCAGCCGAGTTTAGGTTGGATGTACCCACAGCAGAAGCTTCCTGGAAGGTTGTTATAGCCCACCCATTTCCAGTAATGGAGCTATCAGATCCTAGTCAGAAGCAAAGGTGACAGTCATGCAGCTTCTGTAACAGCCCATCCTCAGATTTGCATGTGTCTGTAAGGATACAAGCGACTGCTGAACTATGATGTGAAAAGGTTTAGGGTTGAAATGAAAACCCTGCTGCTTCGTGCACAGTGGTTCACAGAGTTTACAGGTCACAGAAAATAGGTAAAGGAAGCAACTCCTTGTTTTACAGCTAGGAAATGGAGACAAAGACAAAGCAAACTTCCCCCAAGTATTTCACTGTCTGTCAGAACCTGAGATTAAACCTCAATTTCCAGAGTCATAGTCCACACACGGTCCACAAGGCCACTTGCTTCTGCTTGGTTGGAAAGAGTTCTGTGTTCAGAAGCTCAAACACAGGTTCAGACAGTTCTAAAAGCCTCTCTTTAATGCACTGCAAACAAATGACAGGGCAGTACTGCTGGACTTGGCTCTTGTGCTCCAGGACAGGTCTCCACACCAGCACTCAGGGTTTCTGCTGAGCACTAATTCTACCCAAAGGCAGACAATCAGAGCAACCTCAGTCTCTCCAGCCTGAAATGCGTTGTTTGAGACACCACCATCCAGCTGGGCTAAGCAGTTTGGCAGAGGACCCTTCATTTTATGCATAAGAAACTAATTTGGCCAAGACTAATAACTTAAATTTTTTTAACAACTTCTTTTCAGCAGGCTGAAAATACTATGAAGAAGCTGACTCTCCAGCCTCTCTCCACTTCCAGGCTACTGATGGACCACTGCCTCAAATACCTCTGAGAACCTGTCTATATATTTCTCTCAGACAGAAGCCCCTTACCTAGGATGGCATTCTTCTCCACCTCCAGCATGTCTAAGGCCTTTGCAAATGTCTCTCCCAGTCGAGCCACCATCTCTGGCATGTAGAGATTGTTGTGAGTCCTGAAACAGAAGAACAATTGGTTTATACTTATGTTGGTCAAATCCTTTTGCCCTTGACAGTGGGATCCTCTCCTTCAGCTTGTGAACAGCTCCTCTGAGGCAGATGATGAGGAAGGTGAGACCAAGCATGTGTGCATGGGATCCCCCTTCCCCACCTGCAGAAATATTGGGGAAACTGATCCACAGACATGGAGTGACTCCACCTCATGTCCTGAACCTCATGGCTGCCCTTTACACTTACTTCAATTTACCCCACCCCTTGCAAGCACTGGCAGTGAAAACTCCCAGCAATCCTCCAGCTGGTGCTGGCAACAGCTTATTAGCTTGGCCAAAGGGATTAGAGAAAGTAGTTTAAAAACTGACAAGACACAGATTCTGTAATCTCAAAAGATCTTCTGCACCTAAGGTCCCTGCAGAGGGAGGGGCCATTTCAGCTCCAAAATACACACGCTGCCCCCAGGGATGGGTCACAGTCCCCAGAACAGCAGGTGGTACTGGAGGGACTCTGGGGAGAACATCAGCCCAATTAGATGTTACTTGTGCCCCCTGGACGACACATCCAGCAGGGAACAGTTCCGCATCATCAGGAGGTGGCCATGATCACATCTCTGCATCTCTGCAAGGGATACCAATTCAGCCATGGGTGGCTGGTTCTTGCCATCCAGGCCAAAATGGTTGCCCCTCAGCCAGGGTACTGACACTCAAGAGCTGGACTTGGCAGGGGGTGTCTCTCTCACCTACCTCTCTCCTTTGAGACCTCAGACCTCCACTCTGGGTGTCGCCAGCTGCACACAGCACAAATCCTGCAGCCTCCTCCAAAACTGCAATGCCATTGTACCTGCTGCTAGAGGTGATCAAGGGCAACTCAGTATTTCCCCCTAGAGCAGCGTTTCCCAAAGCAGGGGGGTACATGGGAATGGCTGGGGGAAGGGAGCATGGACAGACCTCAGTATTTTCTCCAGAGTCTCAGCTTTCACTCATGACTTCATGATTTTTTTTTTTTGTTTATTTTTGAAAGTCTGTGTTCACAGTCCTGGCAACCTCAATGCATTGATGTCTGCCTGAGTTTGCAGAGAGCCTGAGTTAGCTCTGAAATGGTAACTATCCCATATCTCTCTGCAAGTGTGAAATACTTCCCTGCTCACTGTATGTGAGGAAGGCAAGTATGTAAGTTTCGTAAGAACTCCACAAATTACTTAATGACTCATACTCTCATTCTGGGCTGGATCTAACACCATGCAACAGGCCTCAAAGGGGCACTTATCCCAAGAGTGGCCAGAGAGTACCCTAGCATCCACAAAAGCTTGGACAGTGTTACCCCACTGACTCAAAAAATGCATTTCTGAAACCTAGCTACTAAAATTATCCCTTCTTGTATGCCTCTTGTCTGGTCCATGCCACTGTTGACTTTGCCGTATGCTAGGGAGAAGGACAGTGGGGCAAATCCAAGGACTGTGAAACTGTGGTGGTGAACCTTGAAATCCTACTGCTCTAACCCCAGCAAGATGGGCCAGACAGTCATATCCTGATGCTGTGGTCATGGTCCTTAGTTGTTTCAGAGTTTCTGAAGCATTTTCTCAAGTTTAACAGTTGGGAGAGGAGATGTTCACTCACAGACTGATCTCTTTCAATAATTTAGCAAGGTCCCAGTGATAACAGAGAGAAAATGGCTCCCATGGGACTTAAAGCTTTTGACAGCCCTCATACATGATGAAAATGTAGCCCCTGGACATGTTCCAGCTTAGACTCTCAGCAGTGAGCACCACTCCTGGGGATCTCACACAAAGCAGAACATGGGAAAACAAAATTCAGGAGACACTTAAGCTTTAGAAAAGACAAGCAAAGGATATGGCAGGATTTGAGGGGTTTTCAGCGATGGTCACAGCTCTGCTGTAAAGAGTGTCTGATGCCTAGAGAGACAGCCTCAAAGGCCAGAACATGAGTCCTTTAGGATAGTTTATGCTTGAAGAATCTTTATCCAAGGTTGGAGTGGTCTCCAATGAAATGCCTACAGCATCCATGTCTATCCAACAATTCTTCCACCAGCATTAATGCCGTGGCAATGTCAGTATCTCATCAAGAGGAGTTTCAAAGAAGCCTTTGTCCATGCAAAGCCTTTGCTGAGCCAGACCAGTCCATTTGTAACAAAACACGAGCATATCCCAGCACAAGAAAGGTGCTGTGCCAATCAGTTCATGCAGCTATCAACTCCAGAAACGTGCCTTCATCTAAATGTGGCTGGAGATCATGATTTAGGAGAGAACAACTTAAGTCAGAAGTTAGAGACCACCTAGTTGAAATGAGATACTCCAGAGGACAAGAGAATCACTACGCTAAGAGTTGCAAAAAGTGATTAACAAAGCAACCTCAAAGTAATTTGGTAAACACAGCTACCAAGACAGACAAAACTAGGTAGGCACAAAAAGATGCCACTCAAAACTAATTTATTTTTGCTTGTTAGACTGGATCCTTCTCTGTCCCCTTGGCTCTTTGGTCACATCCACAACCTACCTTCAAAGCTACTTACCCTGGCAAAGACTCAGTGACCTAATTTTCATTGCTTCTGTCTGCAAACAGCAGAAAAATGGCACACAATATCCAAAGAGCAGCAGACCCAACTGCAAAGCCCTATTTTTGCATACTGGTGCCTGACTTGATGCTCAATATGACCCATGCTACTACTGTTTGCAGATATGCTCACACAGTAACCAACACAATCTGTCAGGACTTCCACATCTGCTTCCTGCATAAGCACATGAGCAAGACTGCATCTTGCTTCTCCTCACAGAAAGTTGCTTGATGGTACAGACCTAAGAGAAATGTCCCTCTCCAATTAGTAATGCAACTATGCTCCTGAAGACATCCTCAACACAGGCAGTTTTCCAGTTAGCCAGCCTTCCTCACATCCCTATACCTCCTTGCCTGTTGACTGGCTGCTACAGATTCTCTATCTTTTTATGTAATCCATATCAAGAAGGCCTGTGGAAGCAGCATGAAGAAAAGGTACTCCAGGCCAGCAAAGCACACAACAGAAGCTCCATAGCACAAGTTCCAACTTCTCCAGACCATAAGCATCGTCAACACTGAACAACTAAGAACTTGCAGCTGTTACACAGAGGCCTCTGCATCCAGTAGCAGCCAGGAAAAGTATGAGGTGGTGGATCTTCTGCTCCTAGTGAAATAAAGGCCACTCCATATATGTTACTACCACATGCTCAGAAGAGAGGAGGTGGTCAAACATCACAGATGCATTATCTCAGAAAACAGCCAGCCAGCCTCTTTTCTTTACGCAGATGGAAAAGCACTGCCAACAGAACACAGCTCCTGTGATTTCCTGGAGGTGGCAAACAATTAAGCAAAGAATTTCTGCTTCTTCCCAGATAGTGATAGAATTTGACAATAATTTCCCAAGCTGCTTGTAACAGAGATCTCAAGTGGTTTTAATAATGCATAAGTTCTGTCAAGAACAGTGACAACACAACCAAAAAGTGTCTGTTGGACCCTGTTCAGACCATAGGCACTGGTTTATTTGGTCTCCAACAACATGAAGCATGTTGTAGGCTCTAGAAGAACAGCAGGAGGCTGCCTCTGTTCATGCAACTCTGCTCTGGCCAATCTCTCCCAAAAGCTCATTGATAGGATCTTCAGCCTTGTAGGACAAAAAGTGAAACCACTTCAAATACAACTCCACAGCCACAATGAGAAGGTGAAACTTGGCTCTCTGTCCAAAGTACCACCTACGATGATACACAGAGCTTCATGATGAGATGCTCAGCTAGGGTGTGCCAAGACAGCTCACACTTGTCCTATCAGTCTCCCCATCCTGTTTCTCACTGGAAGCAGCAGGGTCCTGAGCTCGGTGACTACCACACATATCCAATTAGAGTAGTGCTTGAGTAATAGGGTCTCCTTCCTCACAGACCCAGGAATGAAAACTAGAAGTGGATCTGGGAATGCTCTTTTCTAACAGGCTCCTGCCAAGGACAGTTTTCAAATACGTAACAGGGTTACAGCACAGGACTGCCTCATATGCTTGTCAAAACTGCCACACCAGCAGCTGCCCTCAGATACATTCCTCTAGTTCTGGGAACTGTGTTACTCAGGGTTCCCCTTTTCTGCCTTCTCTTGCTCTCTCCTCTGGCTGCCCCAAGCCCACACACACCACCAGTGACGCACAGAGAGGCACTGCAAGGTAGCATCAGCCTGAGAGTATGCATCCACTGATTTCAATGGCAGACAGTGCTTCAGGAGGCTGGCGTTCATGTTCAACATCAGCGTAATTCAACACTGAAGAGAGAATAACATAAACAGGGTGTGATGAGAGCTGGGACTGCCCTGGTGGTGACTGGAGAGGTGGCCTTGTGGGGACGGAGGGCAGAGGAAAGAGGTTAGTTGAGAAACGATTAATCGGGTGGCACATTTACAGCAGCGGTGGTGGGGGAGGCAACCCCAGCCCAAGCTCCCATTGGCTTTGATGGACTCTTGTAGGCCAGGCCAATGAACATTCAGAAGGCTCCTATTTCCCCAGTGCCATTCCCCACTGTGAACAGTCAGGAACAGCACTTGGGCACCTGCACCAGCCTGTGTTCCCGATGGCTTCACTGGGAGAACGTGCTCTGAGTATTCCATGTATTTATCACAGTTTGGCTTTCAGAGATTCTGAAGTTAACATAAATGATTTCAAGTCAACTCAACCCACCTTATAAGAGCAAGTAAATTGTCAAAAAGCTTCAGGACCTGCTCAGTGCAGGGATTACGGTAGATTGGAGTTCCACTGGGCATGTATCCCAGCAAGAATCCTCCAGCTTTCGCCTCTTCGGTAGCAGCAGGCCAACGAGCTCGCTTCACAACTCCCAGAATGGTGTATACACAAAAGCTTATCTGCAGCAAGAGATGTGGAAAGAGTGTTTCTTAGCCAGAGTACAACTTGAACAAATGTGTTTTCAGGGAAGCTTATCATCACCCCACCTCAAAGGGATTGCTCTATAGTAAGCCCGTTCTGATGACAGGAACAAAATCTTCCATCCCCCTGCATCAGCGATGGACAAGGGAATGTGTAGAAAGAGCTAACAGGTCAATTCATGGCTCCAAGACTGTTGTCAACAGCCCTTTGGGTTTTACTATCACAGCTCAGTATACAGGGCTCCAGAGGTGAGAGTATCAAACAAGTTGCAC
>VWZE01023953.1:147375-161025 GCA_013396675.1 Eubucco bourcierii | reverse complement strand
CAATAACAGGAGGAATTAAGGACCACTGTGCTGCTGGAAAGCCAGGACACAGTGGCTGTTACTGAAACTTAGTGGGATGGTTCCCATGACTGGAATGTAGGGTTAGATGGGTACAAGCTCTTTAGGAAGGACAGGCGAGGTAGAAGAGGAGGAGGTGTTGCCCTCTACATCAGTGACCAGCTGGAATCAACAGAGCTCCACCTGGGGAAGGATGATAAGCTGGTTGAGAGCATATGGGTTAAGATTAAAGGGAAGACAGGGAAAGGTGATGTTAAGTAGGGGTCTGCTGCAGGCCTCTGGACCAGTAGAACTAAGCAGATGAGGCCCTACATAAGCAGATAGAAGTGGGCTTTGCATTCACAGCTCCTGGTCCTCATGGCAGATTTTAATCACCCTGACATCTTCTGGAGGGACAACACAGCAAGGGACCAGCAATCCAGGATGGTCCAGGAATGCACAGATGACAACTTCCTCCTCCAAATGGTGGAGGAACCAACAAGAAAAGGTGCTGTGCTGGACCTTGTTCTCACTAACAGGAAAGGGCTGGTGACCAATATGAGGCTCAGGGACAGCCTTGGCCACAGTGACCACAATGCACACAATGCAATTTAAGATCCTCAGGACATCTAGGAGGATGTATCCCAAGCTTGCAACCCTGGACTTCAGGCATGCAGACTTGGATCGCCTCAGGGATCTGCTGGCCTAAGTATTGTGGGAAAAAGCCCTAGAGGGAAGGGGAGCCCAGGACGGCTGGTCCATATTCAAGGATCACCCTCTCTGTTCCCAGGAGCAAAGCATACCAAGAAAGAAGAAGAAAGGAAAGAATGCTAGGAGATCTGCCTGGATGAGCAAGGAGCTCCTAGACACACGGTCACACCAAAACAAGCTACAAGGAGTGGAAGAAAGGACAGCGCTGACTGGAAAAGGGGGAACGTAAACTCCCATTTTCAAAAAGGGAAAGGAGGATGATCCAGGGAACTACAGGCCAGTCACTCTCACCTCTGTGCCCAGTAAGATCATGGAGCAGATCCTCCTGCAGGCACTGCTGAGGCAGAAGAATAACAAAGAGGTGACTGAGTACAACACAGCTTCACCAAGGGCAAATCATGCCTGACAAACCTATGACAAGGTCACAACATCAATAGTCAAGGGGAGAGCAAGTTATGTCACTTATCTGGACCTGAAAAAAGCCTTTGACGGTATCTCACATGACATCCTGGTCTCCAAGTTGGTAAAATATGAATTTGATGGATGGACCACTCAGTGGATAAAGAACTGGCTTGATGGCCACACCCAAAGAGTGGCTGTCAATGGGTCCACGTCCAAGTGGAGGCCAGTGACAAGTGGAGTCCCTCAGGGACCAGTACTAGGACCAGTCTGGTTTAACATCTCCATTGGTGACACAGACAGTGGCACTGAGTGCACTCCCAGCAAGTTTGCTAACAATACCAAGCTGTGTGGTGTGGCTGACACACTGGAGGACAGGGATCCATCCAGAGGGACCTGGACAGGCTGGAGAGGTGGGCCCATGCCAACGTCATGAGGTTGAACAAGACCCAAGTGCAGGGTCCTGCATCTGTGTTGGGGCAATCCCAGGCACCAATACTGTTGGGCAGTGACTGGCTTGAGAGCAGCCCTGAAGAAAAAGGACTTGGGGTGCTGGTGGATGAGAAGTTCAACATGAGCCATTAGTGTGCACTTGCAGCCCAGAAAGCAAACCAGATCCTGGGCTGCACCAAGTGAAGTGTGGCCAGCAGGTCTAGGGAAGTGATTCTGCCCCTCTACACTGCTCTCATGTGACCCCACCTGGAACACTGTATCCAGTTCTGGAACCCCTATTACAAGAGAGATCTGGACCTGCTGGAATGTGTCCAGAGAAGGGCCATGAAGCTGATCAGAAGGCTGGAGCACCTCTCCTATGAAGACAGACTGAGAGAGTTTGGGTTGTTCAGTTTGGAGAACAGAAGGCCCTGAGGAGACCTTACTGTGGCCTTCCAGTATCTGAAGGGGGCCTACAAGAAAACTGGTGAGGGATTTTTTAGGTAGTGATAGGCCTAGGAGGAATGGATCCAAGCTAGAGGAGGGTAGATATAGACTGGAAGTTAGGAAGAAATTCTTCACCATGGTGGTGGTGAGACACTGGAACAAGCTGCCCAAAGAGGTGGTGAAAGCCCCATCCCTGGAAGCATTTAAGGCCAGGCTGGATATGCTCTGGGCAACCTGATCTAGTGGAAAGTGTCCCTGCCTAGGACAGCGGGGTTTGAACTAGGTGATCCCTGAGGCCTCTTCCAACCCTACCAATTTTGTGATTCTGTGAAACACTGGTGGGTTTGCTGCCTAGAAAATGCAGTGAACAGTCATGCTACATTCGTGCCATGACCCCGGTGACCCCTCACCATGAAAGGATGGCCTAGGAACTTGCAATGAGACACAACATCAATGTATACGGTCTCAAGAGTATGCAAGCAACCAGGTTGGTTACTTCCTACAAACAAGGGTCTACACCATCAGATCCTCATCTCCTTCATGTACTAGGATGGATACAAAGCCCAAAATCACTAGTACAGCTCTGTGGACTGCATTTCAGCTTTTTCTACAGACCTAAAGATAGCAATTCCATTTGCAGTCTGTCCAGAAACTGAAGACATTTCACTAACAACTCAAATAAAAAGAATTTTTTGGTATGAATTGCACTTTATATCCCATGCTGCAGTCTTTCCACATTGCGTGGCTCAAAAAAACCCACAATTTACTGCACCATCTTCTAAAAATTACATAAACCAATTGCTTCTCCAACACCAAAGTCTGCTAAACAAACACTAAAGGACAGTAAGCTCCACTCTGCTAAATAATCTGCTTTTGCACAGCCTGCAAGCTCATTACTGTAGCAAAAAGAGGCAAAAGCTAGCCTCTTACCCCACCTGGAGTGCTGTGTGCAGTTCTGGAGCCCTCAGCACAGGAAGGAAATGGAAGTGTTGGAGTGGGTCCAGAGGAGGGCCACGAGGATGATCAGAGGGCTGGAGCAGCTCTCCTATGAGGACAGGCTGAGAGAGTTGGGGCTCTTCAGCCTGGAGAAGAGAAGGCTTCAAGGAGACCTGATAGTAGCCTTCCAGGATCTGAAGGGGGCCTACAGGAAGGCTGGGGAGGGATTATTGACAAGGTCTTGCAATGTCAGGACAAGGGGCAATGGGTTTAAACTGGCAGAGGGAAGATTTAGACTGGATGTCAGGAGGAAATTCTTTGCAGCGAGGGTGGTGAGGCACTGGCACAGGTTGGCCAGGGAGGTTGTGGCTGCTCCCTCCCTGGAGGTGTTGAAGGCCAGGTTGGAGGAGGCCTTGACTGAGCTGTACTAGTGGGAGGTGTCCCTGCCTCTGGCAGGGGGTTGGAACTAGATGATCCTTGAGGTCCCTTCCAACCTTACCATTCTATGATTGTATGATTATCCTGAAACCTAAAAAACTTACTGATCTGCACCCTACTAGCAGATGACCCAGAGAGATCTTGTATATAACCACAGACAGAAGGAGCCAAGTCCCATGTTGCTAAGGACATGCCTGTTAATACTCACTCTAGAGCGGTTCAGGCCACTAGGATCTTCCAAGACAGGATCGGCAATTTTGTTGTCTGCACCCACATAGGAGATAAAGGCTTCGGGATCTGAGAGGACTCTAGCAGCAGCAAGACAGCAAAGGCAGTTATTGTTTGCACCAGGGAATGCGAGCAGAGCTTTGCACTGGCAATAAACATCTTGACAAATACAAAGCACGCTAGAGAGAACAGGCAGTGCTCCACACTGTATGTGGGAACATGACAAAAAGCATCAGAGATGTGTGTGCTCTCCAAACATCTCCAATTCTCTTTGGTCATGAGAACCTTTGAATCTCTTATGAAAACAGTCCTGCTGGAAAAACTCTCTTGCATGTCCAGCTGCCCAGGGCTGGAGGACACATCAGTAAGTATTGCTTAACTTTCTAGCTTCTTCTGTAGACAAGCAGATATTCTATTTCTCATTTTCTGCAAATGCTTTGAGTACACTGGGAATTGCTTTCCTATCACCTTAAACAACCCTGAGCCTGCAGTGTGCACATGCAGCCCAGATAGCCAACTGAATCCTAGGCTGCATCAAGAGCAGCGTTGCCAGCAGGGCAAGAGAGGTGATTCTGCCACTTTACTCTGCTCTTGTCAGACCCCACCTGGAGTACTGTGTGCAGTTCTGGAGCCCTCAGCACAGGAAGGACATGGAAGTGTTGGAGCATGTCCAGAGGAGGGCCACAAAGATGATCAGAGGGCTGGAGCAGCTCTGCTATGAGGACAGGCTGAGAGAGTTGGGGCTTTGCAGCCTGGAGAAGAGAAGGCTTTGAGGAGACCTGATAGCAGCCTTCCAGTATCTGAAGGGGGCCTACAGGAAGGCTGGGGAGGGATTATTTACAAGGCCGTGCAATGACAGGACAAGAGGCAATGGGCTTAAACTGGCAGAGGGGAGATTTAGACTGGATGTTAGGAGGAAGTTCTTTACAGTGAGGGTGGTGAGGCACTAGAACAGGTTGCCCAGGGAGGTTGTGGATGCTCCCTCCCTGGAGGTGTTCAAGGTCAGGTTGGACGAGGCCTTGAATGAGCTGTACTAGTGGGAGGTGTCCCTGCCTATGGCAGGGGGTTGGAACTAGCTGATCCTTGATGTCCCTTCCAACCTTACCATTCTATGATTCTATGATTCTAACCCTTACCTAGCAATTTTTGACAAACAGCATTTAGACTGTTTTGGTGGTTTCTGAACTGCAGAAGAGTTACTACCACAGTGACTGCCCAGAACTCAGGTCACAAGGCACCCTACCACCCTTGTGTAGTTTACGCATTCCCTTACTGGGAACACCACCACCTCTCCAACACCTTCAGCTCAAATCTCAAAAAACTAGCCCATACCTCTGCATCTCTGGGGAGAGCCATAGTCCAGCTACAGGAGCCATAAGCTCCTCCAAGAAAGCTTTCTGCCGCTGATAGTCCTTGAACTGGTTGCTGATGAGGACAAGGGCCTCCATAAGAGCACATTTCTCCATCTGGGTCAGAAGTAGCTCATTGGAGAGCAACTGCTTCACGTGGTTATACAACATCTCAAAGTTTGGCTAGAAAACACATCCAAGCAGAAAGAGTATCATGCATTTGGTATGGAGGACAGTCACTGGGAGAGGCAGGTGTGGAGTTGTTATGCACTAGGAACAACAACCAGACGAGCATGTTGGGAGTTTTTCTCTACATAGAGTCATTTCTCTACATAGTTGTTTCCTCACAGTTTCTCTGTTTCAAGAGAAGCAAATTTCTCTGAATATTCAGTCTGAAAGAACCTCCTTTCTTGCCTATCTCCCTATCACCACCCAGTTTACTTAAGTCTCTAAAATGACTGACATAAGCAGAGGAAATGTCTCTTCTAGGCAGTCATATCCCTTACAGCACTGTCACACTTCAAAATAATTCTGGTCCCTTTATTTGCTCACAGAAAGTACTTTGCTCCTTTGGCTCTAATGTGTCAACCATAGACTCTTCCATCTCTTTGTTCATAGATGTGTTAAGAATGACTGATATGGTTACCACTATCTCCACTGGAATGGTTTGAGTTCCCTCACTGCCCACTCCAGTGGCAACCATATTCCTGCAAGTTTGTGCAAGCATTAGCAACCGACCCCTTCAGCAAAGTCATATGAATGTATTTTGAGGCAGCTCTGGGCCCTTGGTTTTTCCAGTGAGGATTTTTGGCTGGCCATGGGAAAAAGCTGTAGTTTGAGGACCAGTAGAATGGGACAAAGACAAATCTGCTAGCTCTTAGCAGCCATTGCAGAATGCAGACTGGAACCTCTGAATTGCCTTAATTAGCATCCACAAAAAGTACCTTTGTTTAAATTAACAATGTCCTGTGGTGTTCCCATAATCCCAGGGCCAGTCCACACAAATACTGCTAAAGAAAGGAGTTCAGAGCTACGTATTTTGCATGCAGACTGTTTAGTTCAGCAAAATCAAACAAAACACCGGCTCATGGATTTTAAACATTTGGTTTCTTTCTAGTCTCCTCTAACTAATTCAGAAAACAAGCATTCTCCTCTTGCCTCTACATCCTGTTAAGTAACAAAATGTGGAGATCAGACCTTTCTAGCCTCACCAGCTACAATCAAGACCACCACAAGTGACAAAAAAAGGAAAATCAGCAAACATTCCCTTAAAATGAATTTAGTGATGCTTGTATCCTCCTCCTCATCCCTTCTGCATTTAACTCATCACTTCACAATTCAGCTCTTCAGGCAGAAAAAATTTCAGAGGCAGTGAGGAAAGAAAGCAGGTGCAGGGTATAAAACACTTTGTCATCTGTGCAACAGGAATGTTTCTTGGAAGAAAAAGAGAGGCTGTAACCAAGGAAACAGAAGATCCCACAAAATACAGCCCAAAACTGAGACAAGACTCTTCATGATAGGACTGAATATACATACCAGGACAAGCTGAGGGTAATCTCGACACATCTTTATGATGGAGGAGCACGCATGCCTTCTCACATTCTTCACTGCTCGAGTTCTAGGAGCCTGCACAGACATAACAAACTTCAATGCAACAAAACAAAAGCTCAGGCCAACGCAGGGTAACTTCAAGAGATAAATTCATCACAGTTTTCTATGCTGTTGAGTATAGATCAAAAAAGCATTTCCATACTCAACCTGAACAATCATGCAACAACCAGATTTGCTCTGGAGCAGTAGCCAGCTCAGGAAGCCCATGTTCAAACAGGTTCCAGAAGCAAGGATGCCATGGATCTTATCCACTGTTTTTAGACTCCAAGCACTCCCTAGGTACCTGGCAGCTTTACACCCATCCTTCACAATTACATATACCAACAACTGAACAACTGAAGAATATCCACAGCTAAGGAAGGGATTTGACTCTCAGAAGGCCAGCATAAGTACGGGGCACTAAATACACTAACCTTAGACCCTCCCTGTGGCCTTCTAAGTTTATTAGGCTATGTCAATCAAGAATGGATCAGTTAGTTCTCTAGACCTTCCAGCCCATTCCAGGAAGGACACTATACTCAAGAAGCCTACTACAGTTGACTCTTCAAGCTCAGCATGCTTTCAAACACAGTACATTTTCACCCAACTGCTACAGCTCACTAGTAGGGAACAATTCAGCCATACCTTACTTTCTTCTATAACTTCAAAGGTGACTGAAGCAAACAGCTGTGAGAAAAGAGAAAAAAAAAACCCATAATACTCACAGAATTTGTTTATACCTAATACTTCTGTATTTTGAGTTCAAGGCACAGATCATAAAACTTCAGTGCAATTTCATTAAAATTAGTGAAGAACCCCTAAGTTGAAAGATGGATTATCAGCACAGCAAGGTTCTGAAATAAAGCATGGATTTTACTGCCCAGAGTGTGCACTTAAGATTTAAGGGTAGAAACTGCAGAAGTTCTGTTATTTGACATTGTTTGCTCTTCAATAATACTCTGGTTTTCCCTCATCATTAACATGAAAGATAGTCCTTCCCTGACAGTAATGCCAGGAAAGGAGTATGATTTAGTACAAAGGTCTTGCACCACAGTTTTAGCATGGTCTGCAAGTACCTACCTTAGAAAGTACTTGAGGTAGGTATTCTGGTCGGTAAGTGACAAATGGGAAGAGAGCAGAGACATTTGTGAGCACACAGGACAGGATGAGAGGATCCTTTGTTTCAAAATTAAGGACAAGTTGCAGGAGATCTATGCCATCATTCACTGGGATTTCCTACAAAGGAAGCAAAGGGATGAGTGGAGAAAAAAAGGAAGCATCACTCAATACTCGAGTCTGTAGCACACATCCTACAACTCCTGTCACAGACTTGCTGCTATTTTATCAGCCCTCTCAGCTGCACACAGTTGTTACCAAAGCAGGAAAAAAAAGCAGCAGAAATCTCAGTGTGCCAGATGCACTTCCTGAGGAATAAAGAACAGCAGCATTGCTATTGTTGAGAGTGCAGTCTTGAGATGTCAATCTCAAGTCCCCATTCTACTGCTTGCACCTCCAGCATAGGTGAAATTTCCTGTCAGTTTGGTTGCCAATTCTCTTCTTGACTCTGTCCGACAGGTTCCACATTTAATAAACTATACCAAACCATGTAATTATTTTACTGTGATTGGAATGATCAACTGAAGTTATTTAATAAAAAAAATCAAGTTGGTGTACACAGAGGGAAAAATGTTTTCCTTCTGATTTGCCTGCTATTGAACAGAAAGCAGAAATTTCTTCTGATCTACCTCCTGAATTTCTCTCATTCATCCAAAAGTTTACCCCACCAAGCACTAAATAAAAATAAATAAAACAAACAAACAAACAAACAACGACAACAATCTAACACCCAAAACTAATCAGGGATAATGAAAAAATAATAAAAACAGGAAATTTCCACCTCAGCAGTCCTCTTCTTCTCTAGCAAGGTGCTATGTCAAAGCATGCCACCTGAACACTCTTCTGTGGCTTCTCATGGCATAATGTCCAGAACCAAGATGTGCCTGAGTGTAAGCCAGTATGGGTTTGGTCCCATCTAAAGAAGGGTTGCTACTGCTCATGTGAATCGCTCACCAAACAATCTAGGTTCTTTCCTGGAGCTAACTGGTTACTATAGACTCTTAAAGTACAAAGCAGCTGAACAAACCCACTCATATGTCAACTCAGAACAAGCCAGGAGAGCAGGCAAGAGCATTTGATACACATACGTCTTTATCCATGGTTCGAAACATCTGGCTGATGACGCTCTCCGAGAAGAAGGTCATGGCATCCCACTGCACAAAGGATGGAGAGAAGATGGAGCAGAGACCTTCGCCTGTTCTAGCTGAAAGGAAGAGAACACTGGAGTTCTCAGTGTGCTCCTGCCTGCATGTGCAACAGCAGGCTGCTAAGCTCTCACACATCCGTGCACTCACAAAGTATCTTGGTCAGGCAGATGGCCTGTCACGGATGCAGCGAAAGCAATTAAGGTACTCCTATGTCATTTTTCTCATTCAAGTGAAGGCTCTTGAGACACAAGTCTGACCTCTGATATAACACAGGAAGCAACACCAATGAAGCACAGAACATAAAGGAGGGAGATCATATGCATTGCAGGCAAAACCTGATGCTATTCAGAGCAGGCTTTCCTTCAGAGGAAAGCAAGGTAACTGACAGGGGTTTTCCAGACAGGCAGAACTTCCCTTGTCAAGAATAATCAACATCTGACAGACATAACAAGGCTTGAATCATTGTAAAATTGTATCAGAGGGACAGCTGCATCAGTCTTGCTGAGAGATCTGGAGGAGACAAAGGAGGAACCAGATGCTTTACACTAGCTATGATACACCCAGACCACAAAGGGTTAAATTTGGGGTGGAGTGGGTTTTACTTGCTTTTGGTTTTAACTTGCAAAGAACTTAAAAGCCTAAAAAAATAGTTTTAAGTTTTGCCTCTNAGTACAGCTCACTCAAGGCCTCCTCCAACCTGGCCTTGAACACCTCCAGGGAGGGAGCAGCCACAACCTCCCTGGCCAACCTGTGCCAGTGCCTCACCACCCTCACTGTAAAGAACTTCCCCTTAATATCCAGTCTAAATCTCCCCTCTGCCAGTTTAAACTCACTGCCCCTCGTCCTGTCGTTGCAGGACCTTGTAAATAATCCCTCCCCAGCCTTCCTGTAGGCCCCCTTCAGATACTGGAAGGCTACTATCAGGTCTCCTCAAAGCCTTCTCTTCTCCAGGCTGCAGAGCCCCAACTCTCTCAGCCTGTCCTCATAGCAGAGCTGCTCCAGCCCTCTGATCATATTTGTGGCCCTCCTCTGGACCCGCTCCAACACTTCCATGTCCTCCCTGTGCTGAGGGCTCCAGAACTGCACACAGTTCCT
Organism: Eubucco bourcierii; assembly: GCA_013396675.1. NCBI lineage: Eukaryota > Metazoa > Chordata > Aves > Piciformes > Ramphastidae > Eubucco > Eubucco bourcierii. Next base: position 151,139 of record VWZE01023953.1, on the reverse strand, counting down.
CCCCTCCAAGATGTTCCTTCTTGGCTTGAATTGAAAAAGAAATCCCATCTCCCTATTTATTTTTTGATGTAACTTACAGTTCATAGGCCCAGTATCAAGAGGAGTGGTGAGTTGGTACTTCAGCCATTCGCCAGCCATCTGGAAGCCAGTTCGAGGATCCAGACGACAAGCCATCCTCATTACCTCTCCTTGCTGGGCTCGGAAAGCTGCAATAAACAACCAACATACCCTGATAAAAGCCGATGCTGCAAACGCTCCCTTCTCCAAAGCTCACCTCTAGCTTTGCAGACCTGGGAACATCAGGGACTGTTGCTCTGACAACAGGTGTGTAGTAAGGCTCAACTATATAGTCAGTAAATTGGTGTAACAGCACGGGCAATTTTGGAATTTAATTAAAAGGCCTAAAAATATCACACATTAATTGCCCTTGTTTTTATGCTAAACTGCAATATGAAACGTGAAAATCTAAGCCCAGATTTACTACAATTAAGCTCCTAGTTTTCATTTTTAAAAATTTCTTCAAACTATACACCTGTTGCTTGCAAAATATCTTGAGATACTGAGACAGAAAAATCAGCATTACACAACTACCACTTTTCCCAGGTAAACACTTTTTTATAGATTATTCAACTTAACTCAAATTCTCAGATGATGAAGTAAACTCAAAACAACCCAAAGAATTCTTATTTTCAAAGATATTAAAAGCAAAGTACAGAATGGGAATTTAACTTGTTCCAAAATACTCCAGTACACAACTACACAAAAGAATCAGCCCTGCTGATTATAGATGCAGCTTGCCAGTTTAAGAAAAAAATCTGATTTGTAAAGTAATTCTACCTTGTAATTAATTTTTATTTTCTTATATATGTAATACATATATAATTAATATATGTATATATTCATACATATATGTAATATGTAATAATATATGTAATAGGGAAATAAATAAAATATAAACCATCTACTCAGCAATAAAAAAAAAAAATCAATGTTTAAAACCTTCAAACATAAAGGTGAAAAAGTATTTATGTAATTTATTAAGTACATCCTCCCACTCCTCAAGTGAATACTAAACTCTAACAACCAGGGAGAACTGCCCTCGGTTTTAAGAAGTAAAATACAAGAAGAAAAAAAGAAAATTATTAACATTCAGGGTTTATTTTAACCAGCAAAATGGAATGATTACATTTGGCTATTTCAATTGCTCAACAGTAGCTATGGATACTGACAAGAAGCTTCTTAGCAGGGCCAAAATAGACTTTCTTTCTACAAGGACATTTAAAGTCTTCTGCCTTTTCATGAAGTCAGCTTACCTTCCTCTTCTAACCTGAACAGGACTCCAGGCTGTTTCATTTCCTTCTCTAGCTGACTGAGAGACACAACTTCTTTGACACTACCTGCCACATTCTACTAGGCTACTTACCTGCCCTGCAAGCAAAGCCATAGCAGAAAGTAAAAAAATGCCTGAGCTGCCACAGGAAAATTATAAATTAACTCTAAGATCTAGGCTGAAGAAGTTAAAACATGAGTAGAACCTCCCAGGTCAGGGTGGTAGGCTCCAAGCTCAGTCAGCAATTGAAAGTTAAAAAGAAAGGGACAGACAACAGCATCCATACAACGTGATGGCAACTTACAGTTGAAGAAAGCATTGAAGTCCTCATCACTGTCAAAATCAAAGCGTGAGTATTCACAACTGGGGCTGTCTGTTTTAGAGGGAAAGCCCACCTGGTGACAGAGGGGAAAAGGTCAGGAAAGAAGTCATCCTCACAACTAACAACAGCTTCAAGGAGAAGACGACAAGGAGTAAAATGTTGAGATAGAGCTGTTTGCTCAGTGGTCCCTGGCAGACACAGTAAAAATAAAGTTTCTCCCCACAACTCACAAGCCATGTTCATTTAGGCACCCTCTCACACCTGCATGGCCACAGCTCTCACACACCTTCACTAGGTTGGTCATAGATGCACGGAGGTACTTGGGAATCATAGCCAATAATAAGGGGTCGCGAGACAAAACTTCGTGTCGAAAGAGGGCTCCCCAGGTGATCTGGGTGGAAGAACGCAGAAACTGCAAGGAGGAAACAGAAGAACACAGAAGGATTTCAGTGCTTGAACTTCCACTACTAACATCAAGTATTTCTAAGAGAAGGCAACAGCAAATTACGCTATTTGGTTGAGGACAAGACACCTTGCAAGCACAACCCAAACTTCCATAAGGCTTAAAATCTCTAAATAAATACTAGGGTTGACTGCAAACTCTCCTCTTTCTACTTGTCACTGTTCCTAATGAGGTGGTAATGAAGAAGAAACCACTCTGCCTCCCAAGACTACAGATGAAATGGAGAACCTGGAGAGCAATGTTTGACAGATGAAGCTCTACATTAGCTCAGTTATGCATTCATACATTGTCACATCGACATACACGAGACTTTCAGCCCTTTACATACCTGGCTGGGATGGGTTGTGAAGGCTAAAAACGCCTCGAGGTATTTTCCAAAGTTAGCTGGTGTTTCCACATCAGAATCTGAGCCCTACAGGAAAACAGTCAATTTTGCACAATTACTAACTCTGTGCCTCAAGTGGTATGTCTCTGGGTAAACCAGAAGCACTACATCCAAGGCCACAGACTTGAAATGAGCCAAGAGAAAAACACTGCATGACTGAGATTTTTCCTGAAATCAGCTATAACGTGAGGAGCAGCAAGATCTGCTGACCAGCCTGGGGACGCTGAAGTAGCACCACCTTAATTCAAGAGAAAAGGGTGACTTTCACATACTGGAATTCTGTTAAAAACAAACCCATAACCACTGTTGCTGCTTCCACAACTCATAATTTTACTACTACTGGGTAAAGTCCACTCAGCAGTACTGAAGTAAAGCAATTCACAACTGCAAAATTTCACAAGCAAACATAGCAACATATTTCACCTCTATTCTTTGGAATGCTTCCTGCAGTTAAGATCTCTCACCAGTAACTTTCTGGGAAGTTTGCCAGGAAAAGGATGTTTTGCCCAGAGCCACAAATGAAACATTTTGCTGCTCCTCACTAACCATAATGCGACCTGCTACACTCCAGACCTCTGGTTTGGAGCTGTACAGTTCAGTGCTGACACTCGAGTGAAACTGGATGAGGATCCCATCACAGTACTTCACTACAGACCAACAACTTCAGACTGCCCAGCAGCAAGTGAAGTCACAGGAAGTGGTAAAACATGCTCTTTTGGGGGGACAAAGGGTTCGCTTTTTCTTGCCCTCCCTGTGAGAACTTAGCCTGCTCTATCACTTGCACAGGCTGGCTGCCTCAGTCTCTCCACAAACAGCATCTCTCAACAAGCCTGCCTCCTTTACCATCCTCAACAGAGGGAGTGGTAATTCATCATTGCATGCAACATACCAACATGCACCTTTGTCTCAGCATTGACACAAAGAATCAAGAAGATGAACAGTAGGAACTAAACCTGTCTCTTTCTTCAGCTTGAAAGAACCGTGGTAGAAGAACAAACAACTCTTTTGAGTTAGTCTTAATAGGGAAATCTAAAAGGCTTCCAACACAACAGTAACTTCCTGAAGTAGTGTGCTGGTTTGAGGCTAATTGGAATATTTTAATAGAGAAAATTACACTATAGGCTGTGAAAGGAAAACATCATGATGTCTACTTCACTCATACGCTTGCTAAGAAATTGTTTGGAAACACTAACCAAAACAATAGATAAGTGAGTCTCTCTCTGTCGCTTGCTGGAGAGCAGGAGCTGCTGGGGTGATCTAGCAG
>VWZE01023953.1:105947-138916 GCA_013396675.1 Eubucco bourcierii | reverse complement strand
AAAAAAAAAAAAAATTAGCCCAGCGCTGCCACTCCCGGATTCCCTGGGCTGTCCTTTTGCTCCATCGGTAACGCCTGCTGTACAGTAAGGGGTGGGCTGCTTTCTCTCCCCAGAAGTATGAGCATGGTTAGTGGAATCTGTGTTTTCCTCGGGAATGACTTTTAAGACTTCTAAGCTGCTTGCTTCTCGTCCTTGCTCTTAGCATGCAATTAGAGAAACGTGGCTGTTGTCTGGAGCTAGCCAATGCTACCGGTTCCTTTGCTGAGCTTAGCAAGAAATGCCCACGTTGATTCCCTTTGTATTTCTTTTCTAGAAGAGCTGCGGCAGTGTGGCTTGCAGGAGTGGCTGGCATCACTGTCTTTTGATAACCCTGAGTGTCCTGACCTCCTGCTGACCATGGGTGCAGTAATTGTGGAAGAAATAAGGGTGGCTGTAGAAGCAGCCACTGGATTCAGGTGTTCGGCTGGGATTTCGCACAACAAAGTATGTGTATAACACATGAGCCTGATTTCCTCTGAGCAGCAGAGTCAGAATGTACTGTAGACACTCTCATGCGCTCTTCCAAGTCTTCCATAAAAGATGAGCTAAGTAGGAAATGCAGCCATGTGTGAGCACACCTTTAGGGAAATTACAGGACCTTTGCGAAAGGGAGGAGAATTTTTTTCACAGAGATGTAGACTAGGAGTTTAATTCCCCCAGGAGAGTTTGCTTCAGGAAAAAAAAAGTTAATATCTTAAAGCAGGAAACATACACTTAGAGTTTTAGGCAACAGTGTACCCAGGGAATGCTTTTTTACAAACTCTGAGTAACTTGGAGGAAGAAGGTGATCAGTTTGGGGCACTGAGGCAAGTCAGGTTGCTTTTCCTCTTTCTGGTTGATCAGTCTTTAGGCCTTCTGGCCACACTTTGGGTGATGCTTAGCCAGCTGCTGAGAGCAGCTGCAGGAGCACTTTTTGCATGACAGCAGCTGCAGAAACAAACGGACTTTAATAGTGCAGCTACAGAGGGTTTCCTGCTGGGTGCTTCACTGAGAGCACCTAATTCTCGTTTCATTCTTTTCAGAAAAGGTTTGTACTTAGCTTCAATACCTGTGTATAGGTGGTAGTACTCCCAGTTGTTTCTCTAGCAGTCTAAGATGAAATTTATTTTTCTTAATTTGCAGGCCATCAATTTAGCCTTTGTCGTTGGAGGTTTTTTTTCAGTCAGAGCTTGCCTTTTTAAAGTCATAACTGCAGACAAGCCCCTTTTGCAAAGAATGAAAGGAATGCCAGGTGCTCTTAGTGAAGCACCTTACACTTCATCTAGCAGGAAAAGCCCTGTGGTTGCAGCATTGGAGTCTGACTTTTCTGCAGCTGCTGTCATGCACAAAGTACTCCTGGGGCTGCTCTCAGCAGCTGGCTGAGCATCACCCAAATTGTCGTCAGAAGGGCTAAATACACATCGACCAAAAAGAGGAAAGGCAACCTAACACACTTCAGTGTCTCAAACTGGTTGCCTATTTGTGCCAGTAAAATCCATTCCCTGGCTACAGCCAGTGCTGCCTAAAACTCAAGGACAGGTTTCCTGCTTTGAGCTTTCATTTTTTTTTTCCTGAAGCAAACTCTTCTGGGAGACTTAAACTTCCCTATTCTTCCTCATGAATTAATTCATTAGAGTACACAAGGAATCCAGCTGATAAATGAGACAAAATAATTCAGTGAGCCATTTGGAAGCGCTTGGAAGGTAACAGTTTTACCCAGAACCACTCATTTCTGTGCCCTCTTTGATAGTGTAAGTGGCCTAATGTACAGGGGCACTGCAGATGTCAAGTGCTGACCTTACAGTTTCTAGCACACCTCACTCTGAGTGACATAAGATGATGATAACATGCTAGAAAAAAAAAAATCCAATTGTTTTCCATAATGATTTTATTCACTGAGTTGTAGTCAAATTGGGATGTTTAGAGTGAGACCCTGAGGTCTGCTAAGAGCCAGTATTTTTGCTGAAGCCTGTATAGAGGGAACAGCTGTAGGAATTCAGGTGATACAAAGCACAGATGGAGCCTGAGGGCCCGGGCTGTGAGAATTCTGGGAGATGAAATTAGAAATGAAAATTCTGGGCTTGGAAAAGCCCAGAAATAGTCTGATATCACCAAGTGGTGGTTCTTATGTTCCTCTGACTGTTTCTGTGTTTTATAGCAAAAAAGGGACCAGCTGGGTTTTGGCTAAATTGCAGTAACTCAGGAAGTGGCTTGGAGTTATTGCAGACAAACAGCAGGACGATTCACCTATTTTAATAAGTGCTCTTGTAGAAATGGCAAATCCTCTTTCAGCATGTTCAAATTAGAGGTGTCAGAAAAAGGAAATTATTTCTCCCCATGAAGTCTCAGTGATTGGTTCAGTTTGCATCACTTCACTTTATGAGCAGTTTGGGCAAACTTATGAAGAGTTTCCAGTCAAACAAGAACAGGAATTGAACAGTAATTAAACATCTGGAAGGTGACTGGATAAAAAAAGTTGAAAGGAAGGGATCTACTTTGTTTAGAAAAGATTAAGGATGCATATAACCTTGTAAAAGAAACTGTTAATAAAGATTGTAGCTCTGATGGCAGGAAAGAAATTTTGCTTAGTTATAGAGTGTGGTAAAGGAGTGGATGATGAAATTACTAGATGTGTTAAAAACAAATAAACAAAAAACCCCACAGCAACAATAAAATCCAACAAACAAACTATAACAGCCACACAGCTAAACGTATTTCAAGCTGGTCTGTGTATGTTGTTCCTGTAGTAGATTAGAGTGGGAAGGGAAGTTGCATAGCAGATAGGCTTAAGAAGATCCTTTCCAGGCTATCAATTTTGTATGTTGCAGATTTCCTTTTACAGCATATGCTGCTGTGGACGTTGCAGAGAGGAGATTAAAATAGTGACACTGAGAAAAAGCAAGATCAACACAAATGAAGGACCAAGATGTAGTGAGAGATGTAGCCTAGGGAGGGTGACAGTGATGCTCTGGAAGTTCCAGAATGCTTGCCTGATGGATAAGCCAATCAGAACTGGTGCTAGATGCAGATCCCTTAAGCTGCTTGCAGCAGATCTGAAAGTCTGGAAGCAGCAGTGCTTTTGGAGTACCCAGTAAAGCATGTCAAGTCCCAAGGTGTGTACAACCTGGGAGCAAGCAGCAGTGTAACCTGCACATCCTAGCAGCTATTCCAAAGGCAGCTTTTAGTGATAGTACAGCACAAACTGCTGAGTCACAGTACAGTGCAAAGTTTGTAATAACAGAGCTTCCACTCTCTTCTCTGTTACAGACATTGGCCAAACTGGCCTGTGGGTTAAACAAGCCCAACCGCCAGACTCTAGTATCTTCGCAGTTTGTCCCGCAGCTCTTCAGCCAGCTGCCTATCGGCAATATGTAAGTACTGGGGAGCTGCCTGCTTTTGTGCAGCCTGGGGCTCAGGCTGAGCTGCTGTCTGGCAAGAGCGTGTCTTTTAAAAGCTAGTCCTGTGCTCCTACAATCCAGGCTTTTATATGAGGAAGAGAGCCTTGTTTGTCTTCATTGTTGTGGTACTTGCTCTTGTTGGTTTATCATCATTGCTTGTCTGAGCAGAACTAAAATGACCTGGGGCTGGGAAGCTGTGGCCATTTCTACAGAGAGCAATTTGATGCTGACTGATAGCAACCAGCAAAGGCTTTCAGCCACACACTAACTGCTCATCAATGGTTGTAAGAAATGGAGAGGAAATCTTGTCAGTAAGACCTTACAGCTGTGAACAACACAGTGCAGCTCCCAAGCGGGCTCCTCCTGAAATCTTGTCAATGTACAGACCACCCTCAAAGGGACCACATTTAAATAACCTGTTAGCATCCCGTGTGCAGTCTTCAAGATGATCGCTGGGGTAAGCAAGTGTAAGCCAGGAGCAGCTGTGGGCAAAGAGGCCATAGGTGTGCCTGAGTGCATGACAGCTGTGCATCCAGAGAGCAGATGCAGTTTTGCTTCTGGCAGACACACTGTGCACAAGTATTCTTTCTGCTGTAGGAGTTACTAACACTGCTGCTCCAGAGGAATGGTTTGTTGGTCCTGCACTCTAAACCTGCACTGTTGCTCCTGCTGGCATTGTTACGCTAGGGATGGAGAGGGGTGTGTGTGGGGAAGGGCTCTGTCTGTGCAGAAGGAAGGAGTAAAGGTGTGACACATTCTTCAGAGAGTGCTTTGGGATCACATTTTGAAGGTGGGTTTGAGAAAGAAGCACTAAAACTGGGTGAACCAAGGAGCCATTCCCACTTCACCTCCTATCTGTCCTACTATGAGAAAAGCAGTTGTATGCTAAGTGTTCCCTTTTGTCTTGCTAGTTCCTGGATACTTCTGTCTGTCCTGATCTAGGGACAACTGGTCCAAAAAGACTTGGCATAGTCTCCACATGATGCTTCATTTGTTTTCTCTCTTCTTTTTCTTCTCTGACGTAGCCGGAACCTGGGAGGCAAGCTTGGCACTGCCATTACAGACATCCTGGGAATAGAGTACATTGGTCAGCTGACACAGTTCAGCGAGACAGAACTCCAGACTCACTTTGGAGACAAAACTGGGTAATGATAAACCACTCACCACAACTTGGCTCTTGGCAGGAACTGAGACTTCATTTTGGACACAGGTTGTTCTGTTGTGATTTGGAAGATTGGAAGTTAAAACTTGAGTGACATCTTCCAGAAGCATTGATCTGGCAGGCCCACAAACAGGTTTCCAGTATTGCCTGTTCCCAAGCACTCTCAGCAGGGTGATGTTTTGCTTGTCAGCCAGCTTCTCTCTGCCTTCCTCTATAGTGTCTTAAGGATGGGGCCAAACTGTGGGAGGGCTCCCTTGTAAGCTGGGAAGCAGACAGGTTTGACAGTCTCATTACAGAGGAAATTACAAGGCTGGACTGGAACCTGAAATACCACTTCTGGCCCGAAGAAGTTGGGGTGCCCTGCAGACTGGTGAATTGTTGCCACTTCAGGAGAGGAGTTGTGTTGACAAGCAGTTGTAGCTCAGAGGAAGCCTGCCTGTTCAGCTGTGGCTGCAACAGCAGAGCTGGGGATGAGAGGCGGAATCACAGCTTGCACAGAGCTGAAATCACAGCTTAGCAGAAGATTGATTTGCTGCCCAGTGATGTCTGTGGCTTTTAGGTCCTGGCTCTATGACTTGTGCAGAGGAATTGAAGATGAACCTGTTAAAAACCGGTACCTGCCTCAGTCCATTGGCTGCAGCAAGAACTTCCCTGGGAGGACAGCCCTGGCCACACAGAAGGAGGTAGGAGAAGCCTAGATCTGCTGCAAGGCTTGACCTTTGTACTGAAAAAGAAGAGGCTGCTAAAAGCTGAGACTAGCTTGTAAAAGTGCTGCTTTTGTGTGTCACAGTGTGCTGCAACTCAGTCTAGGGACTCAATGGGAGGAGGTGGTTTGAGCCCTAGAAAAGAGGGAAATCCCCATTTGACAGAAATACATTGACAGATTCCTGCACAAAGAGGTCCAAGGTTGGTGTAATTTCCATGAGCAAAACTGGGCCTGTGCTGTTCAAAAGGTATTTACGATGTGAAGTTCCAAGGGCTTGGTTGCTATAAAGTAGGTAATTAGCCCAAAACAAGAGGGAGAATGCACCTTACCTGCTAGCTGGGGAGAGGTTTCCACAGAGGTGTAGGGTGATCTAGGGCAGGGAACCCAGATTACTTGGAAAGTCTAGTAGCAGCGCTGTGGGACTTGTATCTGTACTACCTTGCTTCCAGTGTTGAATCCTCATACCTGTGACAGTTTCTCCAAGAGTGCTCCAGATAACGGAGCCTGGAGATGGTCTGTGTCCATTCCAGTCTGATCCCCTTCCAGTACTTCCCAGTGGCCTGAGGATTGCTCTGGTCTGATGCCAGTGCTGTGAGCAGAGACCAAGCCTGTCTGTTACTGCTGTTTTCTCCAGGTGCAGCACTGGCTCCTGCAGCTAGCTTTGGAGCTGGAATCCAGACTGATTAAGGACAGGAGTCAGGTAAGGAGGGGAGGCATGGGGACGCTGCCTTCTCTGCTGGCTTTTGGGAAGCCACTCAATGTGCTTACATGGTGAGCAGTTTGCAGAGGGTGATGTGTGGTGAACAAGGAAATCTGCTCATGCGCAGATGTGTACCTATGTGCTGAGGTGCCCCAAACAAGAGGTGTGCAAGAGCCTAGTCAGAAAGGAAGGTTTTGGCCCAGAATGCTACAGGGCTGAGGATGGTCCTTGTCCTGTGCTTTTTAGGAGGCAGGGACCTGAAAGCCACTGCACCTTCATCCTGCCACATTGCTGGTCCCTTGCAGGCCATCTCTGTGCTGGGGCTGTGAGAGGAGGCAGTATGCTGAAATCTAGGTGGTAGAGATTAATTTGCTAGCTTCATTTCTGCAAGGGTGCAGGAGAAAGTGCAGAGGTGCCTTTGAATAAAAGCAAGGACTACTTCCCATCCTTTGTGGCACAGCTGCACAAGCATTTTGCTGTCCCTTGGAGATCAGGTCAGGCAAGACAAGCTGCTATCTGTCACAGGGCATCCTCTAGAGCAGATGAGGATATGGCAGTGAGATGGTTCCCTCTGCCTTCCTGCAGGTGTCAGTTGAAACTCAGCTACCTCTTTTTGCAGCACCACCGAGTGGCCAAGCAGCTGATGGTGGTCATCCGCATGCAGGGAGACACCCGGGTGTCACGCTTCTGTGCTCTGTCCCGCTATGAAGCCCAGAAGATGTGCAACGATGCCTTTGCCCTCATTCAAAACTGCAACATGGCTGGGGCTCACCAGGTGGCCTGGTGAGTGTGGGAGGAAATGGTTCACATCCCCATCAGAAATTCTGCTGCAGAAGGTGCAGGATGAGCCAGGAACCTGACAGAAAGAATGAGAGTGTTATGCTGACTGCCCAGAAAAGCGATACCCAGCACAAGCAAAGCAGGGCACAGCAACCTCTGCGTGTTAGGGGTAGGACAACTGTGAGAGCTTGGCGCCTCTTTCTAGCCCATCTGGTAGGGCATTTCTCACTTCTGTACCTGGAGCTACTGATTGCTACCGGTAGGGGGCTCCCTTGCTGCAACGAGGCAAGTACTTGCCCTATTATGCTGGGCCTTGCTCTCATCCGGTGAGGACAAAGGTGCTTTTTTGGGAGGAGGCTCTAAGAGCAGGAAGGAGAACTAAGCTGCACATCTCTTGATTCAACATTACTTCCTCCTGCTCCGCAGTGAAGGCTGAAGTCCATTAGGCTCCCTTAAGGCCCTCTCACCTTGCCTGGGCATCTCACAGCAGCTCTGGCATGTGGTGGACTGAATGTCCAGGCTGACAGCTGGCTGTGCCTGCTCCAGTGCCCTTTGCTTTGGTAAAAGCTGTTCTAGGAAGAATCTGTCTGCTGTGCCTAATACAGCCTGCTGTGTCTGGAGGAAGTAATACTAACGTTTTATCAGAGAAAATGCCTCTGCATCTCCTTGCTGGATAGTCAAACTGCAGGTCCCTTTCCTGTGAGCATTTTATGTTGCTTAGAGTATTACCTCAAAAGATTCCTTGTTTTCCAGGTTCATGTCCAAGCTGATGTTGGTCTGTCCTTTGCAGGTCTCCACCACTCACATCAGTGCTTCTCTCAGCAAACAAATTCTCAGAGCCTGCCACACTCCTCTCTGCAGGCATTGCCACCTTCCTGACAAGTGATACCCAGCCCGATAACGCTGCTACCACCAGCCAAAATGCCACATTATCTGGGAGGGCCAGAGTAAAATTTTTTAGGAGCCCAAGCAAAGATCTTAGGCAGAAGCCAACTAATGCTATTGAGTCGTTCTTCCAGAAGGTGGCAGAAAAACAGCAGTCACAGGTGACAGCACCAATCAGAATTCCAACTGCTACCACTGCAGAGTCACCTTTGGCCAGCTCCCCAGAGCACCAAGAGAGAGGTGATGCTAGACTTGCCTCTGTACAGTGTGACCTGGAGTCCTCTGTGAAGCAGAGTCCTGGAGATAGGAGCCCTACTTCTCCTTATAAGAGGCTTCTGTGCGAGAAGTCATTGACTGGTGCGACACAAACACCCTCGACTCCACCCAGCTCCAGAACCCTTCTGAAATTGGAGCGAGCTATGGAGGGAAATGAGCAGAATTTGTCACCCTCTCCTGAGCTTGCTCTACTCCCTCCTTCCTCACCAGGGGATCAGCAGCGTTGTGAGAAGTGTGGCCAGCTTGTGCTGGTGTGGGAGTTCCCAGAGCACATGGACTATCACTTTGCTCTGGAGCTTCAAAACTCCTTCCTGGAGGCCAGTGCTCCCACGGCTCCAGCAGCAGCTCACAGCCCGAAGGCTGCAGCTTCCAGGTCTCCTGCCAAGGCAAAGAACAAGCCTAAAATTCCAGCAGGATCTAGTGCAAAACGACCCAGAGAAGGTGTGACTAGAACTTTGGATTTTTTCTTTAAGCGCTTACCTCCTTAACTCCCAGCCATGCTAGGAGCTTTTATTTAATCAGTGTTTTTAAAGCAGCAGTGTTTTTAAATACAGGTGAAAGTTTTTATAGTGCTTGTCATTTTTTAATCCAAAAAGAGTCTAATAAATTATTTCTACCAAAAGTCTAAGAGGAACTCGTGAATTGCTTATGATGCTGGATGTCCTTGGTTTAGCTGGTGGCAGCTAGCTTTCCTCTGCCTGCTTGGTGTTACCAGAAACTCTGTAGTACTCTCACCTGCACCTCTTGCCTGGGTATTTCCATTGCATCACTGCTTAGCAATTCTACTGTAAAAGCAGTCAGCATAAGCACAGTGGCTTATCCCAGGGAGCCTCCAGTGAAGCTTAGGCTTGAACCTCTATCTAGTCACACAGAGCAGGACTGTATAATCTAGCACAGGTCACACAGGAATGCATCCAGACAGGTCTCTAAAGTCTCCAGAGGAGACTTCACAATCTCCCTGGGGAACCTGTTCCAGGTGCTCTGTGACCCTTACACTAAAGAAGTTCTTCCTCATGTTGAGGTGAAACTTCCTGTGCTGTAGTTTACATCTTGCCCCTTGTCTTATGACAGGACACACGTGAGAAGAGGCTGTCCCTTCCTTCTTGACACCGAGCCCTCATATATCTCTAAACGTTAGATGCCCTCTCAGTCTTCTCTCCAGACTAAATAACCCCCAAGTCTCTCAGCTTTTCCGCATAAGGCAATGCTCCAGTCCCTTCATTATCCTTGTAGCCCTCTGTTGGGACTGTTGTGTCCCTCTTGAATTGGGGAACCCAGAATTGGATGGAATATTCTAAGTGGGGCCTCCCTAGTTAGTATGAAGCCTGGTTTTCTTCTGGCTGTAGTTGCAGGCCTTGCCCTTACTGTATAACATATATGGTATCTCAGGCTTGTGGTTCCCCCCCCTCCATGTGAAAGACACTGATTTGTATTTCTTTTCCAGTCAGGGTTTTTTTGTTGTAGACAATAGTTTGGCATTTCCCTCTGTGGCAGTCTGTTGCATGATGCTTATCACCAGCACTGCAGCACGTAAGACAGACTGCTTCTGTCAAATAAGATTTGAGAAAGCTGGAGCTGTGCAGGTGTTCCTCTTATTGGGCATTTTGAAATCTCAGCACTAGCTCCTGATAATTGCTATTGACACATAGAATAGAATCATAGAATCAGTCAAGGTTGGAAGGGACCACAAGGGTCATCTAGTTCCAACCTCCCCTGCCATGGGCAGGGACACCTCACACTAGATCAGTCTGTCTAGAACCTCATCCAGTCTGGCCTTAAACATCTCCAGGGATGGAGCTTCAACCATGTCCCAGGGTCTCACCACCCTCATGATGAAGAGCCTCTTTCTAACATCCAGTCTGAATCTACCCATTTCTAGCTTTGTTCAATTCCCCCTAGTCCTATCACTACCTGACATCCTAAAAAGTCCATCCCCAGCTTTCTTGTAGGCTTCCTTAAGATACTGAAAGCTCACAATAAGGTCACCTGAGAGCATTCTCTCCAGACAACAGCCCAAACTCCCTCAGTCTCTCCTTATAGGAGAGGTGCTCCAGCCCTCTGATCATCCTTGTAGCCCTTCTCTGGACATGTTCCAGCACATCCATATCCCTCTTGTAATAGGGGCTCCAGAACTGGATGCAGTACTCCAGGTGGGGTCTCACCAGTGTGGAGTAGAGGGGGAGGATTACTTTCCTTGACCTGCTGGCCACACTTGATGCAGCCCAGGATCTGGTTGGCTTTCTGGGCTGCTAGAGCCCACACAGAGGGATGGTAAATATGCCAAACCCACAGCCTTCATTGAAAGCTTTTCTCCATCACAAAAATAGTATAGAACCACATTGTTCTTCCTTCCCAGACACTAGGCAATGCTACATGTGCATTTACAACAGGCATCTCTTTTGCTTGTACTGTGACAGATGACTTGTTCAGCTGTCTGGGCCACAGTTCACATTAGGTGGCTGCCCCAGCACTTCACAAATTACAGCAGAGCCAACAAAGCTCTGGAGAGGGCAAATGGGTGCTGAGAAGCTGAGAGTGGCTCCCAAGGCAAGAAATGGGCCTGTCCCCATCTGCTTGGCAGGGCTCAGCTCTGCTACACTGCTAGCTGCCTAGAGCCTGCTGGCCTGTTGAAGAAGTCCTGCCGCCAATAATTTGAACTTGGCTCTTAAGGTGGTGGGAAGGGACATGCCACGTCAAAGGCAGCTCTTGGGTGGAGCTTGTAAACTTTGCAGGGAGTTTCATCAGCTGCAGGCTTCCCCTCCCTGAGCAGGGGGCAGAGTGACTTTCAGGCAGTAGGTAATGATACAAAGTGCAGCTGTATTTGTTTGTGCAGTTTCTCCTTAATTTCTGAACTGCATCATCCTATTTGCAGCTGTTGAGCTGCTCTCCTTTCAGCAGACAGCCTGTGCTGGGAATCTGCTCTGTTGGTGCTCTCTGTAGAGGTCTAAGACTTTATGGTTGTTTCAAGATTTCAGGAAGCACAAGAAGCTCATTCTGGTGTGTGCAGCTCCCCTAGTAATTGTCAGAGGAAGGGATTACAGAGTCACTCCCATTAATGAGTCCTTACAGTGTAGAGTGACAAGTCTTCCAAAGTCTTCATGTAAAGAGAGTAGCAACCAGTCTGACAGGGTTGCCTAACACTCCTGTGCCAGCAGCACATCTCATTTCCTAAGGGTCTGGCAGGACTGGACTCAGCAGGTGCTACTACCTGATACAAAAAACAATCTGAGAAGCAGGTAAATCCTTTCAGTGACACAAGTCACGTCCACAGGGGATCTTCTGCTTGTCCCAAGGGAACAACCTGTCCTCATGGAGAGAAAGCAGTTGCAGACCCCTTGAAAAGGTCGGAGCTATTTTAAAAACAAAACCACGGGTTAGATGCGTGCCCTAGAAAGCATCCCTTTAATTAGGCTCTGGGGCAATTTGCGGCTGCGAGGAAGCACACGACACAGCCTGTTCCACCCACAGCAGCCCCAAGTGCTGTGCTCAGGGTGACGTGGCTGCCTGTCACCCCAGGCTGCACACCCAGGCTTGCTCAGATAAGCCAGGAGTAGGGTTGTAAACAGCAGCGCGCGTGCATTCCTTCCAGACTGCAGGGCGGTATTTATAGGGCTGGCTGCAGGAAGCTTAGAAAGGAGTGAAGGGCAGCCACCACCAACTGTGACCCAGCTCCAAGGGCAGCAGGGCAAGAGCCCACTTCCACCCTTGCTCATTGGGTAACTCTGCCAGCAAGCTCAATAAAACATCTTTATTCTGTACATTTATATATAGACGCTTGGGGAACAGGAACAAGCCCCAGCATTAGAAAAATTCAAGACAACACAACAGCAATTATGAAGAGCATGGCACCAAGAACAGTCATGCCACAGATGACAGGGACGAGGTGAGACCAACCATCAGCTGTTTCAGAGAGGATCACAGCACCCCATGCCCGCTTTGGGGCAGAAAATGCTGGGGCTACTGCAAACAGCTGGAGTCTCTTCCATCCCCCACAAAGCTTTCTTTGTGACCCACTAGCACCAAAGGGAAGAGCCTGCTGGCAGTTGGCTCTGTCCTTGCAGGTATGGGTGAAAGACTGTCAGCATAGCACCCAGACTACTGACAGGATGGGAAGAATGAGGGCAGTGACCCTGAGCCAGCAGCTGCTGTTTCACTGCTGCACTGAGGGAGAAGCAGCAGATTTTTAGCTGGGTCAGTGCTCCCCACAAGGGATGTCACTCTTGAGCTGTTTCTGAATCCCTTCACTGATACCACCATGTCACCAGCTTCCCACACCTCAGCATGGTCTTGCAGGGTGCAGCCACCACCTCCTCCACCTGCTAGAGCCTGGCCCAGTGGAGAATGCCACTTTGTGACAGCCACAGATCAGCACAGGCCACTCCGTGCTGCAGGCACTGCCTGTGCCAGAAGCCCAGAAGCAGAGCTTGCTCTGAGCACAGAAGGGATGTTTGGGTGTCTAAGTGCTATCACAGGCCCTCGCCCTTCACTTTGGTCAGGGCTGGCAGGTCACTATACTACATGCCAGAGCTGGCTGAAGGCCTGTTGCTCACAGCTGACACATTTGGTCTAACAGTCAACAATAAACCCAAAAGCCTATGTACAGCTATCCAGGCCCTGTCACACAGGGGAGCTGCACAACAGTCAGTAGGAGACAAAAGTGCTCTACCCTTTGTGCACAGAGTCCTTGCTGGCAACACCAGCTTTCCTCTGACAGCAAACCTTAGTGGCAAGGGAAAGAAAACAAGTCTTTCTCTAGGAGAAAGAGAAACAAACATCATGCCACTGTCAAATCACATCTAAACAACAGAAGTCATCTGGTTCTGCTTTAGTAACAGAGTCTGTCCTCCTCACACATTAAGGCAAGCATGTGAGGAGTAAGCTGGGCTAGGCCCTGGAATAGCCACACTAGGAGGCCACTGCAAACCACTGCTGCCTGCAGGTGACACCTGCAGCCAAGCATCCATGGAAACAACCTGTACATGCCAGCACAGGCAGAGGCCCAACTCGATTCCAAAGAATGGTCTCCTGCCCAGCTGCTACGAGGAACAGATGCAAGTGCAAGCTCTGCCTTCATGCTATTACTTTAGGAGGCTGTGCCACTTAGAGCAGCCACAGCTCCTCAGAAGTCATAAAGTGGGATGCTGAAGGAGCGTGCACAGATGAGTAGGAACAGGACTCTTGCCCAACAATAAGACACTCAGATAGGAGTAATACAAAACCAACATACAAATGGACACAGCAGATTGAAGCCAACCAAGATTAAAATGGTTAAAAAGTGTCCTGAATGAATTTTCAGAGATTCAGCCAACCCACTGCTGTGGGTAGCAGGGCCTCTTCCATCCCCTGCTCAGAGGCATGTGCTGCAGGATAACTCAAGAGAGAACTGTTAACAACCCAGTGCTCAAGAGAGCAGAAATGGGACTAGATCTTGTATTAGAGATGGAAAAACATCCCCTTTACCGCTAGTCTTCAAAGGTTCTGCTCCTTCCAACCAGTAATTTTCAAAACAAAGCCACAACTTGCCTGCCCAGGTCTGCCATGTGCCTCAGATATATTCTGAATGAGAGCAGGGTAACGAAAGCTGCAGGCAACATGGAGAACATGCTTAACTCGTCCCACGTACAGCACTGGATGCAATAAACTCTCCCAGGCTCCATCTTACAGTGCAGAGGAGGGAAACTCATGCTGTAACGGGACAGCAGCAGCTCCAGGCATTGCTCAGAGAACCACAGGAGCTTCCACCCTTCTCCCTTGTTGCTGGTGAGTGGCGATCTATCTGACCTAGTGTTAGTCAGAAGCTCAGCTGTCCAGGTCCCAGGGACTCCTCCAGCCCATTTTCTTTGGTGGTAATGGCTTGGAGATCAGTGACATGCCCAATGCCTTTGGTGACTCCTTCACGGAAAAGCAGCTTGGCTCCGATCTTCAAGTATTCAGGATGCTTGATGAACCTGAAACGGACGACTGCCTTCTCTCCTGTCCGCAGCTTGTCCTGAAAAGAAAGAGGGGATTGCTTATCTACCATAACGATGCATGCAGAAGATGTACATGTGGATGTATGCTAACGAGACATGAAAAATTAGTAGGCTGCCTCCCCAAGTCCCCCAAGGGCTTAATCCCTTCCTCTTATTACATGCATAAGGGTAGACAGGAAGACACAAGCTCTGGAGATTCAAGTGTTCACCTCCCTTCCCAGTATTGCTGTAGTCCATCACACTGCTTGCTTTGTGATGAGGGAATTATTTAACATGCTGGGAGAAAAAGCAGCCAAATAGGTAGGATAAAGGAATGGCATGTGCTACTAGGAAGGGACACAGATACTTAAGATACCAGTACCCCCTAGCTTTACATGACAGCACGGTGGAATTCCAACAAACCCCACAGAGAGGTCCATCTTTCTCCCCTTTCCTCCTGTGCCTACCTTTCCATGGATCTTCTCCACAATAGCAGTCTGTCGCACATTCCCCACGTGCACTGTCACCTGAAACCCCTTCCGGAAAGTTGTAGCATGGAACAACAGCACTATCTCGGCTTCAAACACTGAGCAGATGGTGGGGTTCATTTCTGGGCTCACCATGACCATGCCCTGCACAAACAACCCAAAGCTCAGATCAGTTAGGGCCAGTTTCTTTGCTTCTGAACAGCCCCCAAAACCACAAGCACATCTTCACTTTGTGACTTGGTCTTGTATCCCTTTCTTAGCCTTGTACTCATCCCACTTCACAGCCTGCTCATTTCCTCCCTCTCCAGCAAGTGTCCTGCAAGCATCACCACTTCATTCCCACCCTACCAATAGGAGATTTCTAGGGAAGCCTCCAGTCCCGCTCATTGGACCAGCGAGGAAACTGGCAACAGCAAGACTCACCTTGCGCAGCAGAGAGCGGTCAAAAGGTCCAAGGGCGAGCGTGGCTGCCTGCCCAGCCCGCAGCACGCGGCAGGCGGAGCGGTTGCGCTGGATACTGCACACCTTCAGCCACAGGAACTTCCCATCGTCAGTGGGACCAACAACTAGATTCTCCCCTTCTCGACAGATCCCACTGTCCAGGGCAGAAGAATGGGACAGAGCTCATCAGGAGACAAGGAAGAAATTTCACCCTCCAAGACTGATCTGCAGAGACGCCCCTGGGCCACAGAGGTGAGTGTCCTTGGGCTCCTACCTGTAACCAACTAACAGGTATGCAAAGCTGGTGGGAGTTGGGATTTCCTACAAGAGAAGCCACACTATGACTCTTAAGAATACCAGGTATCCCCCCAATGTTCTGTCCCCAGTGCTCTTCCACACTGCATCGCTTCTGCTGGAGCAGCTGCACTTGATGCCTGTTCTACGTGGAACTGCTTTGGTCACTCCCCAACATTAAAGGACAGCTGCCTTCTCATGGGATAGCATCTGCTTGCATTGGAGGACATGCCCTCTAGATTTCCTCTCTCTGCTAAAGAAGGAAAGCAATGTCTTGGGATCATGGCTAACCTCTGCCAGCTTAGGGCCACAGCATGCCACAAGGCCTATTCCCACCCAGCAACTTTACAGCAGACTGTCTGCTTGCACGCATCCAATGGTCTGCTCATGGCAGCTCTCAACACCCTACAGGGCTTTATCCTCACTTGGCTCAGTAATTCTGGCAGCAGTCAGGACTAAGCCTCACACTGCTTCCATTTGCAGCTGATGACTCTAACCCTGTGGACACTCCAGCAACCATTCACTCCCACACTTGTCTACCTGGCCTCACTTACCTTGATAGAGTTCCTCCCACAACTGTCCCCACCTCCGGCACAGTATAAATTTCATCTACCTGCAGCAAGGCAACAAGAATAAGCTGCTCAGACAGCTATGAAATAGAGAATAAGATGCCCACCCCTTGGGTGGATTAAGCTCTTTGCTGGTCATCACACACCATCTCAGAGCTTTCATCAGCTCCTACTATCTTCCTATTAGAGGGACCTCTGCCTTAAGTGGCAACTAGAGGTACAACCTCATCCCTGAGATGGACATCCCTTGGTTAGGACAGAGCCCAAGCTAACAGGCTTCTTTTACAGGCATTTCTTTACTTCTATGTCTCCAGATAGTCCAGGAGTTCACCATATCCCCTTCCCAGGGTGTCCAGAGTCACCAGATGTTTGCCACATGTCACAGCATTACACTTACACACCTGAAACTCTGTGAGTTGCTGCATTAGTTCTTCCTGCTCTTTACTGTTGGTTAATGGAGGGAGGATATTGAGGAAGACTTTTAAGAGATCCAGGTTCTCCCCAGAAACGCTAGACAGTGTGAAGATTGGGGTGATGCTGTCAGACACAAACAAACAAGATTAAGAAGGCAGCCAAAGAGCAGCTGTAGAAGGTTGCTGAGCTTATGAATCTGCCAAGTCCAGCAATAAGACAAAGACTACAGAGGTAAATGGTCAGAGCAGGAGGTCACATGGGCTAAGTGACCTCCTGTACAACTTTGGCAGTAACCCCTGCCTCAATGGTTGGTCAAAGTACCAGTTCCCTGCCAATCCACACTTCGGTCATGGAGAAGTAACTCCAGGATGGCCTCAGGCATTGCCTCCTCCCGTAGCCCAGAAAAAGGCCTGGGAGAGCAAAATGCCTTCTTGGTGAATGCAAATGTAGGAAACTTAATGAGAAACTAAGATGTTCAAGATGCAAGTTGCCTCCCCTTTCCCACCTTGGTGCAGCAGCCCAGTCTGCCTGCTCCCAACTAAAACATGAAATTGTCCCTTACTTGGGAGACTGTGCAAACTGCTGTGCTGCTGTAACAGCATCATCATCCGAGTTCACAAGCAGAGGGAGCTTGTTGCAGCCAGGTTGCTTCAGGATTCGCTCTAGCTGCTTCACTGTCCGTTCCACGGTGGCTTTTGAACACAAGTCAACTTTGCTTATGACAATGAAGAAGGGGACCTTGAGGGCCATGGCCAAGCCCAAGTGCTCTCGTGTTGTGCCTGCTGCAGAAGACAAGTGAGAACGTAGGTGCAGTACCAGTCATCACTGTTGCTTCTTTATATGACAACTGTCTCCTAGTTTTCCCACAAGCCCCCTCTATAGATTTCACCCTAACTGCTTTGTCATCAGGCAATAAGAAAGCAAAATTATTGTTTTTAAAAAAAATACAAAATTCAGTCCAGAAAAATAAAAATCACCAAATATTTTTGTAACCTATCTCTTTGCTTCAGAAAAAAGCATCAGTTTTCATTTGTGAGCTAGAGTATACTAGAAAACAGCCACAAAAATATCAAGGAATGATGTGGGACAACTCCAGATGCCTTTTTACAAGGCTTCAGGATTCAGCACCCCTAAGAAAACACCAAAGGTGGGTTTTTGGTTTTTTTCTTTTTTGACAAACAGCCTCAAATTTCAAACAAAGCCTCTCTGTCCAGGGTACAGTTTCATGAGGTCTACAGCTGGTAAGAGGATCCCAGCACTCAAAGCCACTGGCTTACAGGAAATCAGCAGAGGCTTCCAGACTAGCACATTCTTCTGACAATCTCTCCTAGCTAACAAGGACCCACTTCCACCATTCTCCATTCTTCACACCATTCTTCACACTCTGCTGTCATGTAATCAGGGCAACACTCACCAATGCCAGTGTTGGCACTAACCACCAGCATAGCAAAGTCTGGGCAGTAGCTGGTGAGGCCAAAGATTGTTGTTTTCAGATACTTGTGGTGGCCAGCCAAGTCAATGAAAGTGATCATTTTGGAAGAACTCTCACAGATCTCCTCTGCTGTTCGGGAGTCGCTGTAATTTACCACCTGAAGAACATAAGGAGTCAGTTCAAAGAAGGAGCTCCAGCAGGAAAGTGAAGAAAAAAATAGCTCTTTTCTATCTAGTTTGACCTCAGAAGTAGCAGGGAGAGATCATTCACCATGGATGCAAGAATTGATGGCTGTTACAATTGGACAAGCAGCGCTCAGGTTCAGCTAAAGAGAAACGGCTGTGCCACCTCTCTTGGCTCCTGTCCCTCTAATAGTTGTAACAGAAGGGTAGTTCTACTCTCCTCCAACTTTCTGAGTTCAGTAGCCCATTCTCTCACCTCTCCTTTGCTGTTGAAGCCAAGGATCTCAAAGCTGATGCTCGATGTTCTTCCCGATTGGATTTCATGAAGATGCCGGAAAAGGTTGAGTCGTGCTCTGCCCCGCCCATTGTCCAGCTCTCCTTGAGTTAGGACACCCAACAGGGTTGACTTCCCCGAGTCCACATTCCCCAGCACAGCTACTCGAAGGTCTAAGAACTAGAGGAAGAACAACACAGAAATCATGAAACTTAACCACTGCTGTGCTGGGTGTGCATGAACACTATGGGGCAGTGGAGATGTGCCTCAGCAAGCTTCCCTCCATTATGCAGTCTTGCTAGACTCCACTCTTGCTCCCAGCAAACCACTGCCTAAGAGTCGTGATACACTTTCCAGAGTTATGATGTGACACATCAGGCTTTGATATCACAAAAAAAGGTAATTTGCTGCAGCAGGAACTCTAAATCTTTTCTTGTTTGCACATCAGCTTGCATCAGAACTGTTGCTGTAGAAGTGAAATCATTTATAACCTCTGATTCAGGCAATCTCCCCCACTGGTAAATAACTACCTCAACCACAATCTCGGAGATGAAATGCATTATCATCAAGCCTCTCTGTCAGCTCTTTAAAACCTCTGCTATGGGCCAGTCTATGACAAAGTGCCTCTACAGTCTGGGCTCCCATCCCAAAGGGAAGCTCCTTTTGGAAGCTGCTTGTATGAAGCCTCTAAGTCTCCAGCAGGAGAGGACAGCCAAGTCCCTACCTGCTGGTTGTCGGGCACCTTTCGGACAAGCACTTCTGTTATCTTCCTTGGAACGTCACTGTCGTAATCAACTTCCCTCTCTCGCAGCACCGTAATGTCAGCCCCAACCCTACCACAAATATGAAAGGAAGACATGAGACACACTTGTACTGGACCAGCACTTGCATCTCTAGAATCAGCTGGCAAAGTGAATGGGGATGAAAGTTTGGGATAGCAGGGAAGGAGTCTCAAGCTTCCAGCCAAAAGCCTTATAATGGCTATCCTATTTCCAGAGTCTTGTGAAGAGGGCATTTCAGTCACACAGGAACTTTGCAGAGTGGAGCCAGTGACTCCTCAGGAGACTCCTGGGGCTAAGTCTCTGTATAGTGAGCTGTTTACACCTGCAGCTGCTGAAGATGAAAAGGCACACGTACTTCTCTGCCATACGGCGCAGTGTCTTGAGTGAGGCACGCATCTCCTCCTCTGAGAGGCCCACCAGCAGCCCGTTGTCCTCCACACCGATCTGATAGACAGCCTCCCCTCGGCCCTCCTGTAGTCGCCACTTCATCTGTGTCACCAGGTGCTCAAAGCGATATTGCGAGGGGTTCACTAGCTTTAGCTGTTTAATGGAGGCGTAAATATAGTTACGGCCTCGATGCAGAGGAAATCCCTTTGCCCGAGCCAGCAATTTCCCTGCCTAATATGAAGCAATGACCCCAACTCTGACCCACATCTAGAGAACACAGCCCATGCTAGCGTCCCCACAGCAGCCAAAGGACAGGTGAGAAAGGGTTTCAAGAAGGCGCATACATATGCTAGATGAATTTTCCTGCATCTTGCCAAAGGGATCTGTACCCTCCCTGCTGCAGGGGTAAAGACAGCACTGTGGGACCTATCTGTGACACAGGAGCTAAGAAGGAGAACAGCCACAAGAAAGCAACAAATTGTTATCAGCTCTTTCTCACAAAAGAAAGATTTCTGTGTAGCTCTTTCTCACAAATGGAAGATTTCAGGAAAAATACAGCAGGTCTCATATCCTAAGACACACTCCTAAAAAGGAGTTCTGAGATCAAATTCTCTCAGCTCAGCATACTGGGTATTGCTAGGCACAGACACAGAGAAGATGATTGGTAAGTTGTTAGGAGCGTCCACTTTTCTGCCCCTTCTTTGGATATGTTCATTGTATGCTATCTTTGGTGAAGCTACTCACTGCAAAATAACTTTCTGGAAGATCTCCTTCTGAAACCTCAAAAACTGCTCACCTTGTACTCGATGTTCCCATCTTCTGCCTGGTCAAAGAATGAAATAAGAAAGAAAGGTTAGATGCTGTTTCAGTGAGGACTTCGACAGGCATCAGCTGTTCAGGTACTCTGCAGCTAGTGCTGAGCGTTTCAGAGAAAGGGAAAGTTGCAGAAACATACTGTGTGAGGTCGCAGACTTCTGTGCCATTCATTCCTCCACTCAACTAGACCTCGCTTTAGGTTTTTTCCTGATGTTTGCATCCCACAATTAGAGAGGGACACAAAGGATAATACTGTTTTGGAGGGAACTTTACTGCCAATAAATAATAGGGTCAGTCTAACAGGCAGAGAAAGCTCCACTTTCAAACAGGCACGTGGCAGTAGCTGATTAAAAGCCTTCACCCTTGCCCATCCATGACCCACAATGCCACCTAAAGCATCTCTCTCCCATTCTATCCAGTAGCTTCCACCCACTCAATGTGCACAAAAAGAGGTGACTGGGAACAAAAGTCACTGCCTCCTGTCCTGCACACTGATACCCTCCCTCAGTTGATTAGCTTTTCATTGACTCCTTTTCATGTCCTAGCCATCTGCTCTCTGTGAGAGACGACAGACATAAGGAAGAAAGATACTGACTTCTTTGCAGCACTGCAAGATGGTCACTAATCTGGCAGTTATAGAGAACCAGACCCAATCAGGACTGTCTGTATACAAAGTTCAAAAGAACGTTCACAGAAAGGGATGAAGCCAGACTGAGTTGTTACAGAAAGCCCTGAGTACTCACCGAGCTCACTCCAACCACAACAGGCTCAGTCTCTCCAAGGAGAGCATGTAGCAAATACAGAAGTACTTTTCCAACTGATTCGATCTAATGAGCACAGAGAAAGGGCTGGAACAAGTACTCTGGCAGATTAAATGTGACTGCCAACAAGAAGCACTTCCTTTTCCTCTGGACATTGATTTGCATGTCAGAAGAAGCAACAGGCCTCTCCTTGCCTTCTAGCTCAGCTCTTAACCACAGCGGTACTTACAGTGGCAAAAGGCCAACAGAAAGAAGTTCTGAATGTCAGCTCAGCTCTAGGGCAACACAGCTATGCAGTAAGAAAAGGGTACTTGTAGAATGTATTCTCTTTTACCATATACCACCTTCCCAGCTCTAAGAAAAATGCATACTGTGCTACTGTCTAAAGAATGGGCTGGCTCTTCTTCAAGGGAGCTGAGACTAGAAAAGGAACAAGCCTAGACTTGCTGGGCCACATCTAGGACGGGGTAGCCAGGGACATAAAGCTGTGCTGAAACCACAGGGCACTGTCCAGCTTCCAGCTTAAAGGAATGAACGTAAAGCTGTGGCTGCAGGGGCAAATCCTGCACGTGGAGAAGATGTAACAGCAGCAAAGTGCAATTCCCCTTCTTGCAACAAGCTGCAGTCCTGCCTTGTAAAGGAATTGCTCCCTCTCAGCACAGGTTCACAGACAGCTCACTGAGTGGGGCCAAGAAATCGACTCGGGGGCAGTTTGGCAGTCCTATTAGTGCAGTGCAAATCGACTGAATAACACACACATCCGCTTACTACTAATGCTATGTTTCCTGCTGCGAGAGGCAAGTGCCTCGCACACTGTCAGTACCATCTGCATCTCCATGCAAGAAAACAGTTGCCTAATTAACTGGAAAGGGAGTCGCTAGAACCTGATGAGCAATGTCTATGAGTGTGGCAGCTGGAAAAGGACTTACACCCACCATATCGGCTCTCAGAGACGTGAACAGGCTGTTCGGGACTACGAGTTGAGCAAAGCTTTATTTCCTAAGCTCCCGTTCCCAGACAGCAAAGGACCCACAGACGGACGCCAGACAGCGAGCTACTATTAACGGACAGGTTTAGGTGCACCACGCAAGAAACTCGCTGGCTGAGGACACAAGGGCTGCCACATCAAAGCCCAGAGGTGAGGACATATTGCTCTCGGGGCTGGGACTGCAGAACCGTCCATAAGGCTGCTAGTCCAACCTCAGCACGACCCTGCACCAACACCGCCAGGACCCTCGGCCGAGCCTCTCCAGAGCTGCCTCCAGTCCGACCCGCGACCAACCCAGTCTCTTTGGCTGCCTTGGGGAGGGAACACCGCGTCTCACCGAGCAGCTCGGTGACGGCCGTCCCTCCGCTCCTTCCAGCCCCCGGGCCCTGCCCGACCCCGACGGGAGCGGCGCGGGCCCCCATGGCGCCAGGCCCCAGCGCGGGGGGCGCCCTGTTCGCGACTGACGGGGCGAGGTGGCCGCTAGCTCCCGAGGGGGATGCTCACCTCGGGCGGCAGGTACGGTGGGTTGTTGGCCTTGCCTCCCCGGCTCCGCCCATTCTTCTTCTTCGCCTTCGAGCCGCTGCCGCCGCCACCGGGCGCAGCCCCCCCGCGCCCGCGCAGCGCGCCACCCGCCCCACAACCTGCCGGCCGGCAGCAACCCCCGAACAGCTCCGACACCCGTGAGTCCATGGCAGCCGGCGCGGCGCGGCTCCGCCGCCCCGGTACGGCGCCCGCTCCCTGCCCGGGCTCCCCGCCCCAGCCCCGCCGCCCCGGTCCCAGCGTCAGCAACCGCCGCGCAGCGCTACGGGAAACTGAGTCCCGCGCGCCGCTCGCCTACAATTCCCAGCAGGCCAGGCGCCACCGCTTAGAACTACAGCTCCCGATACGCCTCGCGGCGCGCTCCTCTCCCTCCTTCATGGGCTCCCTCTGCGGAGGCGGACGGGAGTTTGAGTCCGAGGGGTGGTGCGCCGCCTAGCGGCCGCGGTAAACAATACACAAAGCGCCGCGCGACCCTTTCGTTCGTCGTATGTTGTACCCGCGGATTTCCCCTTTGTCAGTTCACCCACTCAGGGGTGGGCCATGGCTTTAAGTCCTTTCCTGAGAGACAGCGAACTTTAAGTACCCGTTCTGAGCGGCATCGGGGAGCAGGGAATTTTTTGAAGGTGTTTGGACGTTCTTTATAACCACACAGGGTCTGCAGATCAGCGCAGAGCTACCCCAAAGGACACCTTAGTTAAGCTCTTGCTGGCGGATAGGGTACAACAACAGACTCTCCACCACTTGCCCTCACTTGGGTGTTTTGCCAGGCTCTGATACCATCGTCACGAAGTATCAGTTTCCTCCGCCACATCCCCTGGGGAAGGCGACGCTCGATTACGGCTTGCAGTATCTTCATACACGCTGGCTGCTTTTCCAAGAAGCCAAGGTTGCTGTAAAGTAACCTCACCCGCCATCAGCAGCAAGGAGCACCTCCTCCCGCCACCCACCGGCAGCGACCGCCCTCCTTTCGCCGTGTTTGGGAGGCAGCACCCAATGGAGCTGCGGCCACGTTGTTTCCAAACACAGCAGTTCCCACGGACTGCACATTCTGCGCCTCCTAGCGGCAACGGGAAGACAGTGCGCCGCGGGGCAAACGGCGTTCCACCGCAAGTGAGCAGAACCAACAGGTCTGCCAGCCGGAGGGAGATGAGTTGCTACGGGACGGCAGGCGAAGTTCTGTCCCCTCACTGCCGCGCACCTTGCAGATGTGTTCTGGGAACGGGGGGGAAATAGTTGACCTATTCCGGAGTCTACTCTGAGCAGCAGCTGCAAGGAGGCGGCCGCAGGTCACGGCATCCGTGGCTGTGCTGGAGCGCTGGGGGCACCCGGGCGTGCCACAGCTGCCGCGGTGCCCTCCTCAGGGCGGCAGTCTTCAGCCACACAGACTACCGCAGTAACAGCCCCCGCGCTTGTTCCCTGCGCGGCCGCCTAACCTAGGAGAGGCGAAGCCAACCGCCCTGTTCCCCGCCTCTAGGCTGCCCACTGCCCCTCCTCCGCCGGGCCGAGGCCAGCCGCCCTCCGCTCCTCCCCGTTTTGCAAGGCGCATGCGCCGCCAGACGCCGCTCGGGGCAGGCGCTGTGCCATTCCCACGATGCTCCGCGGCGGCGGCCATTCAAATTCCAGGCGGCTTGCCGTTGCTCGTCAGAAAATGGCTGCTCCTGATATTGTGGCAGTTCCCGGTCCTGCTCGAGCGACTCCTCCCGCGTCCCCACTCCTCATAGATGAGGTAACGCCGGCCTTGGATTATGGTAGCGACGTGAGGCCCCGGCGAAATGGGCCGGTGGCGGCCTGCTCCTCGGTGTCCGTGGTGTTCCCGGGCGCCGTGAGTCGGGAGAGCTGCTGTCGATTCGCCTGCGAGCTTCTCAAGCACGTCTTGCACCAGCGGCACCAGCTCCCGCTGCCCTACGAGCAGCTCGCTTACTTCTGCCGGCGTGCGGCGCAGGTGAGGGGGCCTGTGTCGGCGAGGAGGAGGCAGCTGGGAGGGACACCAGGGCTGTGGCATTTGAGTTTTCATAGACTATTTTGGGCTTGAGAGGGCCTTCAAAGGTTATTTATTCCAACACCCTTGTAATGAGCAGAGACACTTTAACTGGATAAGGTGGTGCAGAGTCCTAACCAACCTGACCCTGAATGTTTTCAGAGCTGGGGCTCCTACCTCCTCTCTGGGCAGCCTGTTCCAGTCTTTCACCACCCTCGTTGATAAAATATCTTTGTTATAGCTAGTCTAAATCTGCCTTCTTTTAATTTAAAACAATCAACCCTAGTCCTATTGCAACAGAAAGGTAGTCCAAATCTTTCTCATAGGCCCCCTGAAGTACTAAAAGGCTCCAATAAGGTGTCCCTGAGACCTTCTCTTTTCCAGGCTGAAGAATCCCAAATCTTTCAGTCTTTAGAGGCAAGATATTCTAGGCCACCGATTGTTTTTGTGGCCCTCTTCTGTACCTGCTCCAACACGCCCATGTCTTTCTGATGCTGAGAACCCTAGAGCTGAACAAAATACTCCAGATGGGCTCTTAGGAGAGCAGAGTAGGAGGACAGAATCATCTCTGTCAACCTGCTGGCCATGCTTTTTTTTTTTTTTGATGCAGCCCAGCACGTTGTTTGGCTTCTAGTGTATGCTGTAGGCTTATGTCCAGCTTTTCGTGTACCAGTACCCCAAAGTCCTCCACAGGGCTGCTCTCAAGCCCTTTGTCTTCCAACTTGTACTGAAACCAAGGGCACTGAACTCAGTGCAGGACCTTGGACTCAGCATTCTATGGCAGGGGGCTGGAACTAGATGATCTTTGAGGTCCCTTCCAACCTTGCCATTCTATGATTCTGAACCTCCTGAGTTTCAGATGGGCCCCCTTCTTGTCTCAGTCCCTCCAGGTGGCATCTCGTCCTTCACATGTCAACAGCATAACTCGGCAGTGTCGTCTGCAAACTTGTTGAGGGTGCACTTGATCCCACTTTCTGTTTTATTGATAAAAATGTTAAACACACTGGTTGCAATACAGACTCCTGAGAGACTTGTCACTGATCTTTAAAACTTGGGTTTCCTAATTCCCATTGGAATTTGTCAGTTGTGTGATTCAGATTCAAACTGAGTAGCTGTAGAGCAGTCTTTTGTGTTCCACTTTGGTCTCTTGATGTTCTGTATGGGTACCTCGATATAAACCCCTTTGAACTTTCCTTGCTGTCTAGGGATAAGCTGTGCTTTTTGAGGAGTATATTAGGACTAGAGTCCTTACAATGAAATATACTAATCTTTTGCTTTTTTTATTTTATTTTTTTTTTTTCCAGGATGATGATGTGATGAAGAAGCCACCCTCCATGAACCGGGCAAGCAAAAAGTGCCAGCAGGTGCTGATGGAGCTGGAGGGAATGCTCCAGCACTTGGAAGTAATGTTTAGGTTGACAGTGGTTCCTCGGGTTCTTATTCTTCTTGGAGGCAATGTCATGAACCCTAAGGAGCTGTATGAGCTCAACTTGGAGGGTATATGCGAGGGCAGTGCTGAGGAGAGCCTAAAAACTGCATCCTGTGTTCGCAAGCTCTTTCACTCGCTCTTTGTTGCTGATGTCTTCAGTGAACTTAAGACGCTCCCTGTCATGGGCACTGTTGTTATGGTCCAAGGACACCGTGATTGTGGTGTCGATTGGTTCCGGCCCAAGCTCAACTATAAAGTGCCAACCCGAGGGAGGAAACTCACTGTTACCTTGTCCTGTGATGGAGATGTCAACATAAGTGACATGCCCCCTCAGCATATGACTTCTGCTTGGGAGAACTATGTCTGGTTTCAAGCACCAGTGACACTCAAAGGCGTTCATGAATGAACTGTGCTCTGTAGAACTTTAAAGGAATACTGAAGAACTTTTGGTGCTGCTTTAAGTGATAATAACTTTATCAAATGTAACTGCATTTTTTTTTTTTTTCTGCCTGTACCTGTTCTGCAGGGCATCTACTGCCTTCTTATAGCTTTGGCTCTGTTCCTATATTCTGAATTGTTCTTGAAAGTAAATAGCCTTTAAAGCACAGCTGCACACAGATACAGTGATCTTTTTTTTTAGGCACCTAAGTTGTGTCACAGGACATGAATTAGTGTGTTGAGAGTGAAACTGTTCTGCCACATACTTAGCAAACTGGGAAATACTGGATACAGTCTTCTCAGTTTTCATGTGGGCATTTTTCTAGTAATAATTACTACATTAGCTAATTGGGACTTTAGCACACATGAAGGCTATAACCATTCTTAGCTACCCTATTCCTGTGAACAGAAACTTTGCCGCAGTCTAAGCTTCAGTACTTGAGTGTTCACCCATCCATTCAATAAATTATATTTCTCCCTAACTCAATTTCAGTTGCCTGATAACCTGAAGAGTGGGACTTCTCAGCACTTGGGAGGTCTTACACCTATCATAGCCTTGTACTGGTGGTAAAAAAGGCTGAGCAGTCTTACAGAGAAAGGGCACTTAGTCCAGCAGCCTGGCAATCAGATATACATTTAAATAAGTAGCTTCTGCTCTAGCTCTCTTCAAAGGAAGCTAGGACTTCTGCCTCAGCATGCTAGCATTTTGCTGTTTTAAATTATAATGAAGTTTGTTTGTTGTTTATTTAAAATCTTCGAAGTCTTAGGGTCTAAGGATCTAAGTATTTCTGAAATGAAGAGTTGTGGGGAGTATGATCAAGTTCAGCACCTGTCAAATTCCTATTAGTCAGAATGTATTGTCCAAAAGCAGAACTTGAGCCTTTCTGGCCTGGTGTCCAGTGCAGAATGGGACAGGAAAGGAAACTGTCAGAGTGTAGTGTCTTGGAACTAAATATCTACTGAAGTTGTCTGTAGTCAGCTGTGTATGTATCTGTAATGTAATGACCTTAACAGCTCTAAAGACTTTCATCCTATCTGAAGAGAAACTTGAGCCAACTGGTTGTGAGGTTGCTTGCAGTTTCTTGCTATCAAAAATTGCATGATGGGAAGGGTGGTTAAAAAAAAATCCTTTGAAAGAAGGGTAAAGGTTGAGGTAACCCTCTACAATTAGTGTATACTTTAACTTCTTGCTTTTGTAATGGAACAAGGTTATAGAACTAGGAGAAACTGATACTTTTGAGCTTGCAGAACACAAGGAACATGTCTCTGCTGTATCAGTTAGCAACTGTTTACAATATGTAGTAACTGCTAAAGCTAGCTCTAGGCAAAACTGCTAAAATGAAGAAAGCTGCCTGATGTACAGCTGCCCACTTGACTATATGTATTTGCAGATCTATGGAATGAAATGTAATTTGAATGTAGGAGGGCTTGTGCTCAGGAGATCAAAACTCTTAACACTTCCACCAAAGTTGCTTGCAATGCATATTTAAGAATGCTGACATTCAAGCATTTAAAAAAAAAAACCTTTTTAAAAGGTTCTGATGATCAAGGATCTGGTTCCCCACTACTCTCTTCCCCATATGAGTGCAATGTTACTGCATTAAACTGTTTACATACTCTGTTATACTTGAACTATGAATGCAGCAATTGTATGGTGCTAGGAAAGAAAAAAGACAAGATGCCTCCCCTTTTTTCATCTTTTATGAAAAGATTTAGAGCTTGATTAACAAATTTTGTACTATAATCATCAAAATAAAATGCTGTCTTATGTATGTGATTACATTGGATTTATTTAATCCCTTAAAGGTTCTGCTGGTGGCAGAACAACCTGCTTCCATTCTCTGCATGTGTCTAAACCACAGGTTCACAGCTTTTCCACCTTTCTGACAAAGCGAATGATGTCTTCTGCCAGAAGCCTTGGCTCCTCAAAGGCAGCAAAATGCCCTCCACGGGGCATGTAAGAGTAAGTTACAATGTTACTGAATATCTCCTTTGCCCAGACACGTGGTGTGTGTAGTATCTCCTGAGGAAAAGCTGCAATCCCAGTTGGAACATGTACTCCAACCCTAGAAGACATTATTTAGCTGCATTTTTGAAAGAATTCCTGAGGGAAGTCTATAAAATAAAAACCTGACTCTGGTAATTGCTACAGTCAGCTGGAAAAGTTTTCACCCCAGCAACCCTTTTAATGGTCTATTCTGCTGAAGAGCTTCACTTGTGTTTGGATCTCTAAAGTTAAGATTGTTGCACCCGAAGACATGTAAAACAGAGCTAACTTTGCATGCAGTTCAATCTTGAAATGCTTCAGACAACCTTGTTTTATAGCTGTGTCAAAAATGAGCTAGCTCATGTTTAGAATTTATGCAACCAGCATAACAAAAGACTCTTAAAAGAGAGGAAAGGGAAACTGGTTCAGTTGGCAAAGAAGAAAAGCTCTCCTTTTTGTTTGTATGATTGCTCCCTTGGAGAATTCTGCTCAGCAGTCTTTTCCTGGTCAGCCTCTCTTACAGCCAGTAGCTGTTGCAAGGTGCCTGGTTTCAGGTACCGCTCTCCAAATTGCTTCTAAATTTGTGCTTAACACTTGTAGTTCTTAGTTACTCATCAGTAAGCCATACCATTCCTAAGTCAGTTTAAACTTCTCTCTTAGGAATGTTCATGATTTTTACTGAACTAAGCCACAGATCACATTTGTGTAAATATATTTGAACTGAATATACTTCACATCCTCTGCCTTGTCTTTGCCACAAGTTACCTTGTGTAAATTACAGACTCAAAAGAAAAGCGACCCTTGACAGTTTATCAAAAAGCCCCACCAAAAGCTATGACTTTTAAGGAGTTGTAAATGATCTAAATATTTAAATAGGCAACTGTGATTCAGTCTGATTTGTAAATCAGTATTGTACCTGCTACTTCATTACCTGGCATCAACAGATAGTCCAGGATCCTTAGACAAGTTCTCCTTGTAGTATCGCATTGAGGACACAATAGAGGCTGTCACCCAATATATCATCACATTAGTCAAAAGCTCATCAAGAGTGTATTTGCTGTTGAGAGAGAAAGATAAAGAAATTTAATTGAAAGCCGTTTCTCAGTACAGTTATGCTTATGTCCTGAAGAACACTTGTTCTTTGCTCATTTTAGAATCATAGAATGGTAAGGTTGGAAGGGACCTCAAGGATCATCTAGTTCCAAACCCCTACCACCATAGGCAGGGACACCTCCCACTAGTACAGCTCACTCAAGGCCTCCTCCAACCTGGCCTTGAACACCTCCAGGGAGGGAGCATCCACAACCTCCCTGGGCAACCTGTGCCAGTGCCTCACCACCCTCACTGCAAAGAACTTCCTCCTAACATCCAGTCTAAATCTCCCCTCTGCCAGTTTAAACCCATTGCTCCTTGTCCTGTCATTGCAAGACCTTGTCAATAGTCCCTCCCCAGCCTTCCTGTAGGCCCCCTTCAGACACTGGAAGGCTACTATCAGGTCTCCTCGAAGTCTCCCCTTCTGCAGGCTGAAGAGCCCCAACTCTCTCAGCCTGTCCTCATAGCAGAGCTGCTCCGGCCCTCTGATCATCTTTGTGGCCCTCCTCTGGACCTGCTCCAACACTTCCATGTCCTTCCTGTGCTGAGGGCTCCAGAACTGCACACAGTACTCCAGGTGGGGTCTGACGAGAGCAGAGTAAAGGGGCAGAATCCCCTCCCTTGCCCTGCTGGCCACGCTGCTCTTGATGCAGCCTAGGACTCGGTTGCTGTCTGGGCTGCATGTGCACACTGCAGGCTCATGTTGAGCTTTTCATCAACCCAGACTCCAAGGTCCTTTTCCTCAGGGCTGCTCTCCAGCCATTCACCACCCAGCCTGGATTTGTGCTTGGGATTGTGCCTACCCAGGTGCAGGACCTTACACTTGGCCTTATTGAATTTCATGAGGTTGGCCTGGGCCCAACTCTCCAGCCTGTCCAGGTCCCTCTGGATGGCATCCCTGCCCTCTAGCAAGTCGACTGTGCCACACAGCTTGGTGTCATCTGCAAACTTGCTGAGGGTGCACTCCATTCCTCTGTCCATGTCACTGACAAAGATGTTAAACAGCACTGGTCCCAGCACTGACCCCTGAGGGACACCACTTGGCACTGGTTTCCAGGTGGACATTGTGCCCTTGATCACCACTCTCTGTGTGCCACCATCCAGCCAATTCCTTACCCAGCAGTGCTCCACCCATCCAGTCCATGTTTTTCCAATTTGGTGACCAGGATGTCATGTGGGACAGAGTCAAATGCCTTACTCAGGTCCAGGTAGATGACATCAGCTGCCCTTCCCTTGTCCACTGTCGCTGTGACTTCATCATAAAAAGCCACTAAATTTGTCAGACAAGATCTGCCCTTGGTGCAGTCATTGCTGGTTCCCACCAATCACCTCTGCTTTGTTTTCCATTTGCCTTAGCAGAGCTTTCAGCAGGATCTGCTCCATGATCTTGCCAGACACAGAGGTGAGGCTGACTGGTCTGTAGTTCCCAGGGTCATCCTTTTTTTCCTTCTTGAAGATGGGTGTTATGTTTGCCCTCCTCCAGTCAGCAGGAAATAAATATTTTCAAGCAGCAAATAAATCTGCATCTGTATGGCTAGAGGAAAACTGCCTGTTGCTGAAGCAGTAGTTTGCAGGTGCTCTGCTGTAAGTTTACAACTCATCATGTGCAATCTTCCATTCTTAAAATTCAGCTTTGCCTCTGGTGTTTTCCCTGACTCCTCATTACTTACCATCACTTATTGCTTGAATGAGTCTTTTCATGGAATCGCTGCTGTTTTCTTACCTTTCCAAGCCTCCATCATTTTTATGCAGAAATGATTTATTTGTCCAGGTAGAGAATTTCTCCAAGATATATGCAGCAAGCCCCACAGGAGAGTCATTCAGTCCACAGCCTAACTCAGGAGAAGAATGAGAGAGCTGTTGAAGTTGCCTGGCAGCGCAACTGGAGATGAGCATTTTTTTCTGGGCTGAAAGCTGCCTCTGAGCCTGAGTCTGCAACAGCCATGGGTTAGATGCTCAGAAATGCCAGTCTCTTGCAGTTTATTAATCATTAAACCTATACCATAGCTTGTGGTGAGAGAAAATACATCAGCTTTGCTTTAAACCTGCCTAATAAGAACTAAACTGATAGTGTATATATTTGTGAGATTTAGTAGGGAATATTTTCCCTGTTTTCTACATTTCACAGTTCGTGGGCTACAAAACCTTGAAGGTGAAGAGTCCTAGGCTATGTACAATGCTTTTATCACAGCTACTTCATCACTTCAATTTTCCTTTTCATCCGCTTCCTGTATACTTATGAAGCAGAGGGAACAGAGATGCAACCGCTTCAAATGTGGGTTCAGAACAAGAGGACACAGTCTCAAGCTGTGCCAGGGGAAGTTTAGGCTGGAGGTGAGGAGAAAGTTGTTGACTGAGAGAGTTATTGGCTACTGGAATGGGCTGCCCAGGGAGGTGGTGGAGTCACCGTCCCTGGAGGTGTTCAAGGCGGGTTTGGACGTGGCACTTGGTGCCATGGTCTAGTCTTGAGGTCTGTGGTGATGGGTTGGACTTGATGATCTTTGAGGTCTCTTCCAACCCTGGTGATACTGTGATAGTCTGGTGGTTTTGGTCTCTTTTTGCTTTCTTTAAGAATTTGAGATTCTTTTAAAATCTGAACCAGTTAACATTTCAAAGTGCTCTCCATGACTCAGGAATTCTTGCATATGGCAACAGCCAAATTGAGCCTAGCATGATTTTCTTCCTCTGCTTCACTTGCTTTGAACCTTGCAGACATCCCAGTTGAATCAACCAGCTGCTTAAATGCTTTTTGCAACTCCCTGCAGTTATCTTTAGGTTACACAAAACTTTGGATAGCTGTGGAATTTTCACTTAACCATTAACTTTTATCTGTAGAAATATTAGGATCATGCTGAACTGTACAGGTGCCACCACAGATTTTTGTGGTACTGTCCCTCCCCTGAAACCTGCTTACTCATTCCTATACTTGCATTCTCATATTAACTAGTTACTAATGTATGATCTTACTCCTTTTCTTAAGGCATTTTGATTTATTTTTTTTAAAGAACATTGGGGAAGTAACCTCAAGAAAACTTTTTTTTTTTTTCCCCATGAAATATGTTACATCAGTGGATACAAAGTGGATATCTTTGATTCTGCCAGAGCAGAATTTTTGAAGTATGATTTCCCTGTGATATTATCACTCATAAATCAAGTCTGCTCTTTAAAATAATTCTGATATTTTTTCTGACTTGAGACTAGACATACAGATCTTAATTTTTCTGGGACTACCTTCACTATTTGCCACTTTAAAAAATAAAACACCACCAAAAAAACCCCCACCCTGGTATCTTGTTTGTCTCCTTTTATTTCTTTGGTATTGCAGTTAGCTCAAGCAAGAGACTAGGCATTAACTGATGTTATAGTTTGAGTGTCTTTGCTTCAGACTCTTTTATCTACTGTCTCAAATAACTGTGTCAGACTTGTGGCTGTTATGGCTGTGTCTACCTTTCTGCAGGTTTCACATTGCACTTGGTTATAATATTTTTCTTGTTTCACCCACACTTATTTCTAGAAGCTTCATTTTTGGGACCCTGTGCTTTACTTCAAGATGCTTTTTGCAAAAGAGTTCTTTCCTCAAAAGAAACAACATGCCATTTAAAAGATTTTGAAAAGTGGTGTTAAGAGTCTTCGTCTTGTCTTAAGCTGTTCCTTGTAACTTCCTTTTACACAGTCATCAGATTTTGGATCTTATCTCATCCTCATGTCTCCAATTCAGTCACCACAGTATCACAGTATCACCAAGGTTGGAAGAGACCTCAAAGATCATCAAGTCCAACCCATCACCACAGACCTCAAGAC
>VWZE01023953.1:86537-105859 GCA_013396675.1 Eubucco bourcierii | reverse complement strand
CTTCTCCAGGCTAAACAATCCCAGCTCCCTCAGCCTCTCTTCATAGGGCTGTGCTCGAGGCCTCTCCCCAGCCTCATTGCCCTTCTATGGACATGCTCAAGCACCTCAATGTCCTTCTTAAATTGAGGGGCCCAGAACTGGACACAGGACTCAAGGTGTGGCCTAAGCAGTGCAGAGTACAGGGGGAGAATGACCTCCCTGCTCCTGCTGGCCACACTATTGCTGATGCAGGCCAGGATGCCATTGGCCTTCTTGGCCACCTGGGCACACTGCTGGCTCATGTTCAGGTGAGTGTCAATCAGCATCCCCAGATCCCTTTCTGTTTGGCTGCTCTCCAGCCACTCCCACCCCAGCCTGTAGCTCTGCATGGGGTTGTTGTGGCCAAAGTGCAGCACCCGGCACTTGGATTTGTTGAATGCCATCCACTTGGACTTTGCCCAT
The DNA here is from genome assembly GCA_013396675.1 of Eubucco bourcierii. Taxonomy (NCBI): domain Eukaryota; kingdom Metazoa; phylum Chordata; class Aves; order Piciformes; family Ramphastidae; genus Eubucco; species Eubucco bourcierii. The sequence goes on along the minus strand of VWZE01023953.1, from coordinate 105,418 downwards.
CTGTCCAGGCAGTCGAGGTCCTGCTGCAGAGCCCTTCTGCCCTCCAACCCAGCAACATCAGCCCCCCCAAATTGCTTCTCAAACGCAGCTGGCCTTCGTTCAACTAAAAGCTTGTACACACCATAAGGTGTACAAAGTTCATAATGGTACAGAGAAGGTTCATTACCTGCAGTGTCTGGTTTGGTGGCTTGGATGTGTAAGTATCCAGACTCTTGCAGAACACTATATATGTTCTTCTGGATAAAAGGGTACATAAGTCGAGCATCTTCCCTAGTGAAGCCTACGAGCCATGGTACGTAAGCCCCAATCATCACAGAAAGCACCTTTCTCAAACTCCGACTGCCGAGGAAGACGATATTCAGATGAAGCCCTTTCACAGATCTAAAATCAAGTTAATGAATAGCAGGTTAACTCAAATTATTTTCTGTCACAAACTTATCCACGAAATAAGTTTGACTGGAGCTGTGATAGAAGCATTTCACTGAGCCAGATACATAAAGCCTTTCAGACTGACCATGATTTAAAAAGCAAACAAACAAACAGAAAAGGGATTTAGAAATGGTACAGCTGTTGCCATCTCTTTCCAGCTCTTCCACTGGTATAACAGCATTAGGTATGCAGTTCCTGGATGTAGCATATCATGTTAGTAGCTCTGGCTGTTAATCTTATGTTTTCTGTACTGTAAGGAACAGGCTGCATTGGGTATTTTCTGAAAAGCTGGAGTGGATCGCATGTGGCCATAGTACTCCGGGTGCTGTGAAGCACAGCTGTGATCAACACCACCACATTGCTCAGCCTGCAATCTAAGTGCTCTGAGAGCTATCTCAATGTATCTGTTCTCTGACCTAAGCACAGGTGTGGTGCTCACTATTCATGAAATGCTAAATAATAAGCCATCTTCTAAGGGATGTAATGTGCTTTTTTTCTCATAAATCTCCACTCCGCATTTTAGATAGGAAAGTTCTATATTTTGTGATACTGTTCAGGTGCCGAAAGGCTGAACTTCTTCCTTCCTTTTGCTCCTGCTGATTTTCAGTTTATCTCCTCCCTGATTTTGAATTATGACCTGTCTCCTTGATGTCTCAAATCAAAATGCAGCAGTTTGCATTCACAGCTAGTGAAAAAGTCAAACAGCACTGAAATTCTGTAAGACCCACGCCAATATCAATGCAAAGTGTATGAATGTAACTGAATGCACAGGGGTGGGAATATCACAGGAGGAAACCAACGGGATGAGGGGCAGAGCAACAAACAGAAGGCAGGACAAGAACTCTGGGGCCAGAAGACAGGGTAAGAACTGGAGCAACTTTTCTGCACTGAATCCTTGTGCTACTCACTGTGGCAGCATCTGAGCCATGTTTGTGGTAATACGAGACCCCCAGTCTCCTCCCTGTAGGTAGTACTCCTTGAAGCCCAGTCTGTTCATCAGCTTATGAAATATCCGAGCAGTTGCTATGGTGTCAAAGCCTGTCGATAAAGAGAACCAGAGGAGACCTCTTTGTCCTAGCGTTCACCTTCTGGTCAAAGATCATTGCCCCTAGAGGCATGTAAACATGCTGCTCTCTCTCACTCCTTGGCAAAAAAAAAAAAAAAGTGTACACAAGATGATAGAAATTCAGTGGAAAGTGGAGAAAGTGGAAAGCAGACCTCCAGAGCCAAGCTCAGAGCCTCAGACACGTGAGTGTTAGTACAGAGCATCTGCATTCACAAACTCCTGGGGGCCTGGAGATGGCTATGGTGTTACTTCAAAATCCCTGTGATTCCAACAGAGCCTTTTCATCCCTTACCTTTCTGGTGTGGTGCTTCTGAGAAGCCATAGCCTGGGATGGATGGGCAGATGACCTCAAACACCACATCACCTTCATTCAGACCATGTCTGGCTGGCTCTGTGAGCAGAGGGATGATCTTGTAGAACTCGTAGAAGGAGCCAGGCCAGCCATGGACCATCAGCAGAGGCTGAACAGCTCGACCGTGAGGGACATAGGAGGGCTTCACATGTATAAAATGGATATCAATCCCTGTCACACATCCAAGAAAGACAAAGTAAAGCTCTAGTTCCATCACAGTTTCTGCTTTGAACTCTGAAGAAGTAGGGTGTAAAAACTGTAACTAGCATTCATAGCATATGTTACACAATCAACCCAGGGCAAGAAGATGCCAAGGTGACAGGGGATGTATTGTAACCATGCCTCTTTGCATACAGAGGTATTGGTCCCAGTCCCAGATATCAGTCTCAGGAGACTGTCTCAGGAGACTGAGCATCTATATCCCAAGAACCTGGTTTCACAGTATATAAGTAGTGCTGCACTTCAATGAACAGCACAATGCAGGTAAGGCACGTGCAGAAACATGACAAAATCATGAAATACATGGGCAATAAAAAGAAACATGAAGTAAGTGCAAGAAAGAAGTTTAACCTGCAGATCACTTATCCAAAGTCTGGATGGTATTCTAGCTTCAGAATCTGGGTAAACTTTGCATTTTTCAAAGGTGGCTTCAAGGCAATAGCAGAATGAAAATTTCATCATTAGAACAGGTTCAGAAGCAGATGAAGGCCACCTTGAAGCAGACCAAGTCTTATTGCCACTCTGTAATGTTCTTAATCTATAGAAGGCTATTAACAATATAGCCTCCCCTAGTGATACTTCATTCCTACCATTAGTCTGTTGTATATGCTGTTTGCCTTAAATATCATAACCACTAACGTTCCCCCTCTCTCTGTGTTTCATAGTGAGACCTGCTCAAGCCACAAAGATCACCTCACCTTCAATGGTGGTGTGGAAATGGGGGTATTTGTTCAGGACTTCCACTTGCTTGCGCCAGTCAAACTGGTTCCTCCAGTAGGCCACCACCTTCTGCAGGTAGTTGGAGTTGAAGCCGTAATCAAAGGCAGCTCCTTCCAACGGCTGTGCATAGCGAGCCTGCTCCAGGCGACGGTGCAGGTCCTGTGGAGAAGGAACCTTCTTGGTGGGCATGGACGGGCTCTCCTGTCCCTGATGACATTTGTGTTGCTCTCTGGGACACAACAAGCCCTCCTGAAGCACTGCCATACTCTGTATGACCTCCTGAATCATTTAAATAGGGAATACATTTTTCTACGGGTTACCAGTTCCCCTATGGCACCCAGCAGTATTGGGTCCTACAGCTGCTATCTGCTAGTTGGCCAGATAATTATTAAAGATAGACATGTACCAACAAGAGGTGCTGTGACTCAGTCAAGACCCCAGCCCTCATCACCTTTCTAGCCCTTTCCTCTATGGAATCCCTTTGGTCCTGCCACACTGGTGCCATTGCTGTCCCAATGTCCTCCCATCCCTTCCTGTCCTGCCCTCAGCACAGGAAGGACATGGTAAGTGTTGGAGTGGGTCCAGAGGAGGGCCACAAAGATGATCAGAGGGCTGGAGCAGCTCTCCTATGAGGACAGGCTGAGAGAGTTTGGGCTCTTCAGCCTGGAGAAGAGGAGGCTTCGAGGAGACCTGATAGTAGCCTTCCAGTATCTGAAGGGGGCCTACAGGAAAGTTGGGGAAGGATTATTTACAAGGTCCTGCAACAACAGGACAAGGGGCAATGGGTTTAAACTGGCAGAGGGGAGATTTAGACTGGATGTTAGGAGGAAGTTCTTTACAGTGAGGGTGGTGAGACACTGGAATAGGTTGCCCAGGGAGGTTGTTGCTGCTGTCTCCCTGGATGTGTTCAAGGCCAGATTGGATGAGGCCTTGAGTAACCTGTACTAGTGGGAGGTGTCCCTGCCTATGGCCGGGGGTTGGAACTAGATGATCCTTGAGGTCCCTTCCAACCTTACCATTCTATGATTCTATGATCATCCTACTCCACCATTCATAGCCCTGCTGTCAAGGTCTGCTGTTCAAAGTGTGCTCTTTCTGCAAGAGCAGCTCCAGGCTGCAGGGAGGGCCTGTGGTCTCAAAAGTCTTTATGCTACTCTGCAATGAATCTGAACTCAAATCCTATTCATAAAGGGTGGTGAGCATCATCTAATGGAGCTAGGCAGCTGCACTGGCATATATAAGTGCATTGCTGTCACCTTGAAGCAGTAAGGAGGGTGATTGACTGACTCCACCTTGCTGCTTTTTACGCCGCCTTACATCCCAGCCACTGGTACCTCGATCTCTTTGTCAGACGTTTCAATCTTGAAGGGACGGATACCTTCATCTTCTTTTCCTTTTAGGGGTCTTTCACCTGAGCCCCACCATCCATCACCCATTTCAATAGTCTTGATCTTGTGTCTAGACCTCAGCCAGTAAACCAGGATACCTCCAACCCCCAGGGCAGCCACGGGGATCAGGACTGCATTCTTCTGTGAATATTCGAAAGATCTGGGAAAGCACAGAATTGTTTGTGATCAGCAACAGAAGTGTCAAGGGTACAGGGACTATCCTGAGGCTTATATTCACAGTGTTGGGCCTGAGCTCTAACAAAAGCCTGCACCTCCCATGGAGTCAACAGGGGCTGGGGGCTCTGTTATTTTTCAAGATCCCAGGCAAGACCTATGGCAGGGTTAAATTCTGCCAGTGCTTCTTAGAAGCATCAAATGCTTGCTCATCAGGACTAGCCCTTCTTGTCCCTCTCAGACTGAACCAGGTTGCCCAGTGGAACAAGGGTCAGTAGGGTATGGGCAGTAGGGTATGTTTCAAGGCTTGTACTGGAGTGAATAGGACAGGTGCAGCTGGACTTCTCCAGTAATACAAACTGTGCAGACAGAATAGACTGAGGAGGGGGAGCAAAGACAGCTCATGGAGTGAGCTGAATGTGCTGAAGGAGCCCCTTTTGGCAGTGCTTAATACATAAGACCCCTACAGATTCAGTTATCTTTTAGGGAAACACTGGCCCTCCAACACGATGAGTCTATCTGGTGCTCTGTTTCTGTTCTAGATAGCAAGGGCTCAGACATTCTTGAGTTTCAGAGTTGATTTTAACAGACCTGTAGCATGTTTCAAAACCATTCAAACGCTTGAGAAATTTGTCCTCAGTGTAGTGTAGTTTCCCATTCCTCAGACCTCTGCCTCAAGCACTTCAGCTTCCCTTAGGGATTAGTAGAGGTGTTCAGGGCTATTGTGAGGGGCTGCAAGACTATTGCTAAAGATTTTGTTGTTGTTATACAGGGTAGGGAAGGGACTATGCTGTGCCCCAGACAACATGATGCAAAGTGGAAGCTTCAGCACAGAGTAGCTATTTCACTTACCTGATCTGGGACAAGATGTTCTCCCTATAAAGGAAAAAGCAAACAAACAAACAAAAAACCACACTTAAAGTCTGATAGTTGTCTGAATAGTATCAATACTAGGGGATGATGCAAAGACTGTCACCTGCCATTTACTGCCCTGCCACAGAATCACAAGGTCTTTAGCCACCTGGCAACATCTGCCATTATTTTTCCTACTTCTTGGATGAGATGGAAGGGTCTCTGCACAGAGAGACAGTCTTTCTGGGCTGGATAGTTTGTTGCCATAATACTCCCTCCTTCAGCACAATTTAGATAAAAGGCATTAAACAACCTGGTAAGTGTCCTTGGGGTGTTTCCTCCTACAAGTAGCCCTGGTATCTCAGCCAAGAAAATAGTTTATCTTAACTGCTGTGTAGCAATAGGTGCACAACCTTCAAAGGGACTTCCGAGTTCAAGGGTTGTTCTGCTCCCAGACACATGATGCTCACTGTGTTACAGGGCTAGCATGAGGTGAGGCTTGTGGGACCTTTCCCTGTTCAGAGTTCAACAAGCAGCAGCTCATTGCTACTTCAGCTACATCTAACTAAGCCTGTCTGGATACCAACTTTTAGATCTCATTTGCCTGCAAAAAGAAAACATCCTCCCTGCTTCTCTTCCAGCTTGGCAGATTCTTTTACAAGAAAAGCACAATCTAAAACCTAGCAAAATTAAAAGCAATGTGAAAGTCTGTTTACACTGCCTTGTGGAAGACACCTAGGTTAGAGAGCTGTTTGATGCCACAATAGTGATACCTTGAGAAAAAAAAAACCCTCACTCCCCAAAAAAAAACCCTAAAACCCCAACCCACCAAAACAAACAAAAAAAACAAACAACAAAACCCAAACAACAAACTAAAGAACCAACAACCAACAAACAAAACAAAAAAAACCAACCTCCCTTCCCTACAACCCAAAAAAACCAACCCCAAACCCAAAGCAAACCTCCATAAAAAAACAAGTCCACTTGGTTTTCTTTTTACCTAATTTCCCACTGCTGCTTATGATGGAGAACCTGATGCCTGTACTGGAGAGCCCAGCAGTGGCCAAGACAATTTGGTAATAATGTCTGAGACAGCTTTAGTGTGATTTTTAAGGAGGCATGGCTTTAAATTGCTCCCAGACAAGGAAGAACAGAGTTCCTGTGAGCAAACAGTGTCAACCTCCACCTCCCTGGAAGCTAAGTAGCTTGTGCAACATGTCATAACATGCCTCTGCATATCCCTCTATACCCCTAATATCCATCCTGGAGTTTAGTAGGAGGCATGAAAGCAGTTATCCTGACAATAGCACAAACTCTGCACTGCTAGCAAAGAATGCATGTCCCAGAAGCAGCTCTCTGAGTCACACAAAACATGGCTCAGTCTAACAAAGTATGCACGCTCAGGAGAACTCAACTGTATGCTGAGCATGCAACAAGCCTTGTGACGCTGCAGACGTTTTCTCCCACCCCAACCCTGGGGAGCCCTGCTCAGAGTGCCAGCTCCCTCTGCCAAGGATATCTCACCAGGTGTTGGGAAGGATCTCCTGCCACATGTTTGTTCCTCCTCTCCTAACTGCTGCCCTGAGTGAGGCAAGCCAGGTGTTGCTCTGCTGGCTTTCTCTTTGGCAGTGACGCTCTTTTGGTGACAATGCAGGTTACATCATCCGTTAGTGCCATCTATTGCCTAAGTGCGCAGCTGCAAATTAAGTTCAACAGTGGTAAATACAAAGTCCTGCACGGGACGGTAATAACCCTGTGCAGCAGCACAGACTGGATGCCGAATGAATAATTAACAATTTTGCTGAGACTGGCCTGAGGTCCTAGGCTGAGTCAGAGTCAACAAGGTGTCCTTGCAGCAAAGGCCAGCTGCGTACAGGGCTATACGGCAAGTATGTTAGCCGGCAGGCATGAGTGAAAAGATCCAGACTGCTGGGAGGCTGCGGCGTGAGGCATACAGGGCGAGACAGAGAGACTTGGTGCAGCCTAGAGAAGACCGAAAGTGGAGTCTTACTGCTGTCTACGCTTACCTAGTGAAGAGCTTAGGAAAAAGAAACCCAAACTAATCCTGGAGGTGCAATGGAACAAAATGCAACGGACACAATTGCCACAGGGAAATTCTGGTTAAACATGAGGAGAAAATAGTTCACCATGGAAGTGAACCCAGATAGGATATGGGATCTCTATGCTTGGAAGCATTCAAAATTTAACAGGAACAAGGCACTGAGCAATCTGACCTACATGAAAGTGTTCTGAGTAGGAGTTGGGGTAAGTTGACCTCCAGATGTCCCTTCTAACCTGTGTCTCACGTGGCTCTGTTCCATGTGCACCTGTGGTTTGCAGCAGCCAAAACAAAATAGAAAAGTTAAGTTTTTAATTTTCCTCAGAAATCAACACTTTGTTTTAGCTTAGGGAACCAGATTTCATTTCCTTCACCATTGGTCAAAATATTGCTGGATAAAGGTTTTTCCTTCTGAAGTTGTTGGACAGTGTCCTTGCTGCGCTCCTCTCCAGGAGTAGCTACATTTTACTGTCAGAGAAAATTACTGCTGTCTTCATGCAATGCTCAACATGAAGTACCATCACCAGTGAGTTCTACAATAATTAGGTCTCATACTGCTGTGAGTTCTCATGCAGCCATTGTGCTCTCAAAAAGAGCCACCAGAAAGAAAAGCTTGTAAATCTTTGATTTGGCTGAAGTTCAGTTTATTGCTGCACCATAGCTATTTCTGATTATGTCCATCTGGGATTACTTAGCTTTAGGGTTCTGTTTCCCAAACAAATCCATCTCTCTCTCAAGGCCTCTTAGAAGATGGTATCCTTGATTGCAGAGGGACTGTAGCCAGAAGATTAGATAATTATTAGCAACAAAAGTAAAGAATTACAGCCCACATGGAAGGTAACTGAGGACCCCGTAAGGTGTCAGGTTGAGGCACGACAGGCTGTAGTGTCTCCAGGAGACAAAAGAAACCTTGGGGAAATTCTGGGTTTAACTTAGCACTAGGAAAAAGCATAATGGCTTATGGAGAAAGGCCTGGCCTGAACATCTGAGAATGAAATGATCTATACCAAGAATATGGGAAGAGCCAGCAGACCTAGTTAAAGTTGTGAAGAAGAGATACCAGTTGCTGCTCGCTGTCTAAAAGATTTGGGAGAACAAAAATGGGGAACACACTAAGGTCATTAATCCCATGGGGCTAAAAGCCAACAAACTCTCACTAACAAACGTGAAACAACTAAGATTCCAGGATCCCATCTACTGAGATGTAGGGTATGTGCAGGAGTTTTGTGTGAGTGCTGGTTGGTAGAGATCCAAGGGTCCCAGAGGAAATCCTGCCCTAGGATGCTGCAGCAGCTTCTTCTAAAAAGCAAGGATTTCCCCCACATCTCTCTTACAAGCTCCAGTGGCCAAAATGCAGAAATCCAGGCAGAAACTGCTGGAGTCAATAAGGCTGCCTACCATGAGATTTTTGATACATATCCTATAAATGGAAAGAGAAATCCCACAAGAAAGGACATGCAAAGGTGTCTCTAAGTATCTGCCAACCATTCTTTTTCCAGTCCTTTAGCCAACCCCATAGAGCATTGGCTACCATCCACGAGTCGGTGTAGAGGTAAAGGAAAGCCTATTTGGTGTGCTGATCTATGGCAGGACATCGATGCACGACTGGAGAGAATTCCAGTGAAGGTGCGGCACGTAGACGCACACATGCCCAAAAGCAGAGCCACTGAGGAACATCAACAAATAAAAAGTATGTTCCCCCACCCCCCACACTTTGTAAAATGACCCAGACTAGCACTCAGTCGGCTGGAAGTTAAATGATGAAGCTATATTTACAGCTCAGCACAATGTACAGCAGATATTTACACTATATACACAATATTTACAGAAATATACAAGTAAAAGGTAATACAGCAACACAACTCCCCTCCCAGAAATCAGAGACCCCAGGAGGGGCTCCCAACCACCCTTCCACCTTCTCCCCACCCCTGTACCTTACCCCAAGGTTTGCCTTACGTGCAAGGTAAATTAGGAGGATCGGCCAGGAGGGTTAGAAGAAAAGTGGTTAGTGAGGATTAATCAGCAGAGGAGCCAGAGCCCAGAAGCTGCTAGATCCCACCAGCAGCTCCTGCTCCAGCAAGCGACAGAGAGCAACTAACTTATCTATTGTTTTGGTTAGTGTTCCCAAACAATTCTCCAGCAAGCGTATGAGTGAAGTAGACATCATGATGTTTTCCTTTCACAGCCTATAATGTCATTTTCTCTATTAAAATATTCCAATTAGCCTCAAACCAGCACAACTAGGGGTAGGATCCTTTATCCTTAGTGACAGACATCTTACCAAGCCCATTTTTAAAGCACCTCTTTGAAGCACTGTTAGCAAGTTTTCTGACCCCGTCTCAGTGCTTCAGTGCAGCGATTTTGCTGATCCACCTGTTTTTTTTTGTTTGGGTTTTTTTTTGGTTTTTTTTTTTTTTACCTCGTACCAAAAAGAGAAAATAACATTTGATATACTGTAGATGTCTACTGCATCTCCAGCTAAACTTCCAGTTGCTGCCATCCCTTTATGACTGGCAGAATTTTAGGAAGGAGTTTCACCTTTCAGTTGCACAAATCACATACTAACAGGGAGCTTGTTTCCTATGTTTTTCTCTTGCTCTCAGTACTGATCTGCAGGTTCACCCCCTGCAGCGATGACAGCAAATGAGCGCACAGAAGTGTTTCCCGTAGTGTATTTTCGTCGGCCGGATTAGCAGCTGGATACGAGGAGGAGGAGCCAGGCGCATTGAGTAAGGTTGGCCCGGTGTGACCTGCGGCTGGAGAACGCACACCAGGATCCGCCAGCGGTTCTGCAAGCACTGGGTGCCCTCTAGTGGGGCGGAGGAGCTGGCAGTACAGTCAGACCGCTTTTTCCTTTGCTTGGTCGGCTCGTTTTGAGGGTTTCGCTAGGGACTTTTTTTTTTTTTTTTAATTTATTGATTCTTTCTCATTGCCAGTTGTACATATTCATAACCCAAGCCTCATATGCTTAAGCCTCAAATACTGTTACAGAATCACATAGAATCACGAATGTCAGGGGCTGGGAGGGACCTCAAACGATCTTCCAGTCCAACTCCCCTGCTAGAGTAGGGTCACCTATACCAGATCACACAGGAACATGTCCAGGTGGATTTTGAATATCTCCAGAGAGGGAGACTCCATAACTCCCCTGGGCAGCCTGTTCCAGTGTTCTGTCACCCTCACAGTGAAAAAATTCCTTCTCATATTTAAACGAAACTTCCTATGCCTCAGCTTCCACCCATTGCCTCTTGTCCTGTCATCAGGCATCACCCAGCAGAGCCTGGCTCCATCCTCCTGGCACTCACCCTTTACATATTTATAAACATCAATGAGGTCACCTCTCAGTCTCCTCTTCTCCAAGCAGCACAGCCCCAGCTCCCTCAGTCTCTCCTCATAAGAGAGATCTTCCATTCCCTTCATCATCTTTGTGGTTCTGCACTGGACTTTCTCAAGCAGCTCTGTGTCCTTCTTGAACTGGGGGGCCCAGAACTGGACACAGATGTGGCTTCACCAGGGCAGAGTGGAGGGGCAGGAGAACCTCTCTCAACCTACTAGCCACAGCCCTTCTAATGCACCCCAGAATGGCATTTGCCTTCCTGGCCAGAAGAGCACGTTGCTGGCTCATGGTCAACCTCCAATCAACTAGGACACTCAGATCTTTCTCCTCTTTGCTGCCTTCCAACACAGCCTATTAATAATGAAACTTGAGACACAGGGAGGAAAGTTGGTGACTTCTGGTTACAAAATGAGCTAATGAAGAAGGCTAAGAGTGGAACACAAAAGCTTTGAACATAGCTCTTTTGTAGCTTGAGATGGTGTGGCAACTTGGAAATTACTACATTGACCTTTAGAGCTCTCTGGGATCCCTCACTGGGATTTAATGGCTCCAACTGTAATATGATGTCCTTTGTCTTACAGTGTGAAGGCTTTGCTGCACAATTTTCCTTCTGCATGCATGAAATCAGGTTCACTGTCTTAGGAATATTACTAGAGAGCAAATGGTGGTCACTAGTAGGTGATCTTTATGGATATGCTTTTCTGACTTATACCAGGATTCCCTTTCTATCTGGTCAGTGGCAGTGGCCATGACAGGCAAGCTGTTGGCTGATGATGATGCAGGGCAGGGCAATATCTGGAAGTTTCAGATCTCTCCTGTGGTCCTCCAAGCTCCTGCAACTCTGCTTGCCCCGTGATATCACTCTGTCTTTGAAGTTAGTATTTTTCTTTAGCTTTGTAAGGAAGGTCCTTAAAGATCGTGAAGCTTTCCCTTGCTTTGCTGGATTTTGCTCCCACAAGCCAAAGACACTGAATGCTGTATTTCCCCACATGAATTCTGAAGGGGAATAGTCCTCATAGTGCAACAGGTACAGACTGGGACTGGCTATGCACAGGCAATTCTTCTTGGTTGGTATTGTATGAAACAAGCCCTGCACAGAAATGGGATCAGATGGGGAAAAATAGAGAATTTACCACATGTAGCAGTGTCCTGGGGGGTTAAGGAGTGGACGAAGCACATCACCTACCTGCAGTGGATGAGCAAAGTATTCACCTTCCTAGTGAGGTCTGAGGACATTCAGCTGGTTGGTAGATTTGTTTTGCATCAAAGCCTACTCTAGCCCTGAATGGCAGGCTCTGTGCTCAGCCTCAGTGGTCACATTCCTGGAGGAAAGATTGAGCTCCTAAGCACTTCCAAGCTGTTAATTCCTGAATCTTATTAACAAGACCCATCTCAAGCACTTGAGAGGAGATTGAAGCAACACCTTGCTCAAGCTTCCACCGGCAGCCAGCCCAAGAGGCCTCTGTGCTGCTCCGTGGTATTTTATATCAAACTCAGACTGCAGGAGCAATGAACAATTTGGGAGGGCCAGTGCTAGTCTTGCCCATCTCCTACTTCCCCTTCACAAACACTCCTTTCTTGCCTAGAAAGCTCATTGTCATTTCTGCAAGTACCTTCCCCTCAACACCTCTTTGGTCCTCTGCACTGTACGTAGAAAACAAGGTAGTGTTTTCCCAGATGGAACTGGCCTCTTCTCTGCCTGCCTTATTCTCAGGAGCCCTCACAAATGTTTCACTGTTACCTCCAACAAGGACTGGCCCCTTCTGTTGTTAATTAGTGAGCTAAGAGGCCCCCCCAGGCATTTCCCAGTGAAACCGAGCCCATTAAATGAATGGCAGGCCACATCTCTGGGGGTGGGGAGCAAAGTTACACAACAGCTGCTTGGAAACAGGCAGTTTGTTACTTGTGCTGGTTTTAGAGTCTCAGCAACATTAAAAACAAAAGCAACTTTCAAGTCCAGACCAGTGTATTTAGGTCACTGATACCCCAGGGATAATCTTGGGGATATTGGTGATGGGAGGCAGGCAGCAGGTACTGGGAACTTGTGCTCAGAGCTTGAACGTGGAGAATGTGATGGTCCTTGCATGTGCACCCAGCCAGCCACTGGAATTCAGATGTATGAGTCCTTTCTGTGCTGTGGGATAGGGGTCTTGCTATTTTGTGCACTAGGAGGGTTAATCCTGGAGTGTAATGTGAGACAGAGCCCTCTTGGGCTTGGACATATTGCTGATGTTTTGGCAAGTGTGATGGAGGCTTGGCTCAACTAACCCAGGTGCCCAGCAACCTGGGCACAAAGAATTTCTTATACAGAAGGAAAATTCCTTACAATCAATATAGCTACAACTTTAAACTCTGAGTAGTTATGCCAGTTTTGCTGTCTTGTAGCCTTCTCCACATGTTGTGTAACGGTGTGTGTGCAACTGTTGCTCCGAGCTATCTAAAATTACAGCAAGAATCATTTAAAAAACAAACTGACCAAAGGCATTTGAGGGAAGGGTTGGTCTTGAGACCTGCAGAACAATACAGATCATAGAATCATAGAATGGTAAGGTTGGAAGGGACCTCAAAGATCATCTAGTTCCAACCCCTTGCCATAGGCAGGGACACCTCCCACTAGTACAGTTCACTCGAGGCCTCATCCAATCTGGCCTTGAACACCTCCAGGGAGGGAGCAGCCACAACCTCCCTGGATATATAAATATCCTATGGAAAAGTATAGCCCAGGTGATTTGTCATTACTGTAGTAGCAGAGCACTGGTGGCAGAAACAAAGGCCTTATCTTAGAATCATAGAATCATAGAATGGTAAGGTTGGAAGGGACCTCAAGGATCATCTAGTTCCAACCCCCTGCCATAGGCAGGGACACCTCCCACTAGTACAGCTCACTCAAGGCCTCATCCAACCAATCTTCAACAAAGGGCTGCAGGAAAATCAGTATGTGTAGGGGTTCCATACTTTATAATTCATTTAGATAATATGCTGGTTTGAGACTGAAAAGCTAGTCCAAAGAGCAAGGTATTGAGTGGATTTACCACATACCCTACTATGCACCAGCTTCAGGAAAGATTTGAGAGCTACAACAGTTTGCTGGAAACCATCCTAAAAGCCGTGGGGGGTGGAACTTTGAAACAATGGGAGAAGCATTTAGCACAAGCAATCTGGTTGGTAAATAGTAGGGCTTCTGTAAAGAGAGAAGGACCTGCACATCAGATTTGGTCCAAACAGTAGATGGTGATGTTTGGGTATTTTCTCCTTCGGGCAAAGGGAAACCTGTCCAAGGGGTGGTTTCTGCTGAAGGTCCTGGTCATACATACTGGGTAATGCAGGAGAATGGTGAAATCCAGTGTATTCCACAGAGAAATCTAAACTTAGCTGAGAGAATTTAAGTTCAGAGTGTGTAATGCAAGCTGTTAGGAGTTTTCTGGTTTAGGTACTATGTAGTTTCCAATAAAAGAGAATCTGTGAGACATTGCAGGTAACTCCCAAACCATCACAAAAAAACAAACAAACAAACAAACAAAAAAACCCAAAAAACTCTTTTAAAAAGCAGTTAAAAAAGAAATGGTACAGAATCATCTCCATCTTTCTCAATAGCAATGGACCCTTCTGAGTAGCCTGTAATAGAGTGACTGTAATTGAGTGAGCTGTACTAGTGGGAGGTGTACCTGCCTATGGCAGGGGCTTGGAACTAGATGATCCTTGAGGTCCCTTCCAAACTTACNGGAAGTTCTTTGCAGTGAGGGTGGTGAGGCACTGGCACAGGTTGCCCAGGGAGGTTGTGGCTGCTCCCTCCCTGGAGGTTTTCAAGGCCAGGTTGGAGGAGGCCTTGAGTGAGCTGTACTAGTGGGAGGTGTCCCTGCCTATGGCAGGGGGTTGGAACTAGATGATCCTTGAGGTCCCTTCCAACCTTACCATTCTATGATTCTATGATTCTATTTTATTGCTCTGAACACGTCAAAAAAGAGTCTATCGACAAGTCGGTAAATATATTTTTTCCCTCTTCTCTACTTTTTCAGCATTCTTGGAAAGACTTATCTAAGGAAAATCCCAGCATTTGTAACTGGCTAGGCCTTTCCAAAGGTAGAGAGATAAAATTAAGAAAACTTGGCAAACAGCAGCTTGCAGGATGAATTCTTGCCAAAGATTAATAAGCAGTTTCACAAGCAGAGGAATTAATGAAGGCTCATTTTTTACACATATTTGTAAAATACAGCTACTATTTGCAAACACAAAGAATTAGCATTTTGCAAATGCAAACACAAAGCTTTTTAACTGAATTGTTCTGATACTTTGTTTTCTCTGGGTATGTTTGTAAAATTCCTCCCTGCACTTCCCTAAACAAGCAGTTTTCATCCAACTTGTAGAAACTTATTTCAGAACTATTTTGGGAATCCATGCTTGCCAAAGTTGTTGAAATCAGCAAATGCACCAAAATCTTACTGAAGTGACACACCTATAGACACACCAAGTGATTGGACAAATGTGTGTTTTGCAGGAAGCAAGGAACTGAAGTTGTGAAAGAAAACGTAGCAGATAGAACCCATTTCTTAGCAGTGTTGTACTGACAGGAGTTGCAAGGCATTCCCCATGGGATGTAGCCAAGAAAAATCCAGTCCAGCTCCTTTGGCTTCAATGGCAAAATCTTCAGTGAGAACACAGCTTACTTTTGCACCACATCTGGAGGATCAAATGCTCAGTGAGGTGGCCAAATCTATGTAAGATACATAATGACTGGGGAAAAACCCAACAACTTCAAAAGGCTGCTCCTTTTAAACTCAATGCCTGTTTTGGCATTTGCATTCAGTGGAAGCAAGAATGAACCAAAAGTTAATTAAGTGGGACAAAGTGATGGCAGATGGAGCTCTCTGTATGCTAGTATAAGTTAAGGGAAGCTGGAAAAAAGCATTTCTCTGACCTAATATTTAAATGAAAAGTTCTGAGTTAGGGCTGTTCTCATGAAAAAGCTCTGGGCACTTCTGTGGACAGCACAGTGCTGAGAGAGGAAGAGCAGTGTAGAGTAAAGCAAACCCAAAAGAAGATGTTCTGTATTAAATAGTTCAGAAATGCATGATTACCATAATAATTGCCTAAATAAATCAGCTGTGTGTCTTCACCTTGAAATCAGTGCTAGGTATGGACATTTCTGTAACAAAGAGGCAGAAAGGGAGTCTGGGTTGATGAAAAGCTCAACATGAGCCTGCAGTGTGCGCATGTAGTCCAGACAGCAACTGAGTCCTGGGCTGCATCAAGAGCAGCATGGCCAGCAGGGCAAGGGAGGGGATTGTGCCCCTTTACTCTGCTCTTGTCAGACCCCACCTGGAGTACTGTATGCAGTTCTGGAGCCCTCAACATAGGAAGGACATGGAAGTGTTGGAGCGGGTCCAGAGGAGGGGCACGAAGATGATCAGAGGGCTGGAGCAGCTCTCCTGTGAGGACAGACTGAGAGAGTTGGGGCTCTGCAGCCTGGAGAAGAGAAGGCTTCGAGGAGACCTTAAAGTAGCCTTCCAGTATCTGAAGGGGGCCTACAGGAAGGCTGGGGAGGGATTATTTACAAGGTCTTGGAATGACAGGATGAGGGGCAATGGCAGAGGGAAGATTTAGACTGGATGTCAGGAGGAAGTTCTTTCCAGTGAGAGTGATGAGGCACTGGCACAGGTTGCCCAGGGAGGTTGTGGCTGCTTCCTCCCTGGAGGTGTTCAAGGCCAGATTGGACAAGGCCTTGAGTGAGCTGTACTAGTGGGAGGTGTCCCTGTCTATGGCAGGGGGTTGGAACTAGATGATTCTTGAGGTCCCTTCCAACCTTACCATTCTATGAGTCTATGATTCTAAGGGCTAGAAAATTCAGAAAAAAACCCAACTCTGGCACCATAACCACTGGGGCAATAGAGTCTATTATCAGAGAAGGGAATGATTAAGCTGGACAGTTTAGCTTTGTGAAGAATTGGGTTAGAGGAGAGACAAGGACAATGAATTTCAAATTTAACTTTTAACCAAATTTCTTGTCACTTTTTAAGCACCTTCCATGAGTTCTTATAAATTATAACCTAGGAGTTATAAAATACCTGGCATAATAAAGGAGATCTAATTTTATGACACATATAAAAAACAAACAGAAAAACCCCAAAAACAAAGAAAGAAGAAAAAAAAAAAAAAAGAAAAGGTTGCTGAAAAATGTGACCAAGACAAGTAGTTGTAGTCATAAATTATTATTAATAAAGCTGGTGATGGTGAAAGACTATCAGTCTAGTCTTAAGATTCCTATGAGCTTTGTGTAGCTCATTAAAGCTGAGATTGTCATGCTGCTCTTTAAAGACAGCAGCGACTGCATGGGGAAATACACTTAAAATGCAGAGACAAAGAGCTGAGGGGGACAGCCAGAAAAAGCCAGTGTAACCCTGAATTCTGTTGCAATGGCATCACTTAAGAATGCAGAGTTACCTTTTCCACAACTCCCATGCAGTTACAAATCTATTCTGAAGATATCTTGTCTCTGGAGTAACCACCTGAGGGCAACATCACACATACAATGGGATGTGCAGGGTTCCTGTGCTGGGAATATTGTGCTCTCTTCCAGGAATCACATTACCAGAAAAATCATGACAAACAAGAAGCAGCTCAAAGAACACCAACAAAGCTGATTAGGAGGTTGCAGCTACTACGCAGAAAAACATGACAAAAGCAAAATCTAGTTTGCCTAAGGGATGATTGATTAGGAGAAAGATCCTGGCCTTTAAATATTTGAAGAGTGAAGTGAAATTATTCAGCATAATAAAGGAAAATAGAACCATGAGTAACTGGTGGAAATGAGGCAAGAACAAAGTACATGGTCTTCCTGTTCTGTTTTTCCTACCTGTGAGATACTGGCCTGTGAATTGAAGGTATTCATATTCTGATCCTCTAATGAAAGATCAGGGTTCTGCCATGGTAAGCATAATATGTGCCAGTAATAGGCACAATTAGTCAAGAGGAGCAGCTCATAGTCTGTGTGATAGTCAGGAGATGACTAGTGGGCAGAGCACACAAGTATAGTGGGGAGGGAAAATACAGATACTGTGAAGCAAGAAATTCTTTGAAAAAGAGAAGTCATTCCTCAAGGAAAAGCGGTAGAAGTCCCAGGAAACCCCAAATGTTTTGCTCCACCCACAACTTTTAGAATACACATGGTCTCGAAAAAGATCTTTCTCCTTTGTCAGCTGTGCTGGTTTGAGGTTAATTGGAATATTTTAATGGAGAAAATTACACTATGGGCTGTGAAAGGAAAACATAGTGAAACATACTTCACTCATAGGTTTGCTGAGATGTTTAAGAGAAGAAAATCAAAACATTAGATAAGGCAGTCTCTCTCTGGGGCACAGCATCTGGGGTGGTCTAGCAGCTTCTGGATCTTTCTATTCTCTGCTGAGTAATCTCACTAACCACTTTCCTTCTAACCTCCCTGGCTGATCCTCCAAGCTCACCTTGTGCATAAGGCAAACCTTGGGGTAAGGTACAGGGGTGGGGAGAAGGTGGAAGGGTGGTTGGGAGCCCCTCCTGGGGTCTCTGATTTCTGGGAGGGGAGTTGTGTTTCTGTATTCCCTTTAACTTGTCTATGTCTGTAACTATTCCTGTCTATAGTGTATATCTCTGCTTGTACATTGTGCTGAGCTGTAAATAGAGCTTCAGTCCTTAACTTCCAGCTGGTTGAGTTCTAGTCTGGGTCATTTTACAAAGTGCGGGGGGGCAGGGAACTCCCAAACCATCACATCAGTCTATGACATATTTTTAGGAGTGCTCTAGAGCAACAGGCCAGGGCTGCCTTCCTGTGCTTTTCCCAGGAAGCATGTGTTTGGCCTCTTGGTCAGATACAACAGTGGCTGGAGGCAGCCCATGAGACCATTTGCACTGATTCTGGATTATTGCTTCTTTAGTGGGGAGAAGAGTGGAGGCATCCTGCTCTTTGTAAACACTGAACTGGCACCTAGAACAAGATATGGAGGGGAATGCTGAATTTATAGGATGGGTGTGAAGTGTTACCTTTGTGTGCAGACAGATCTAAGAGAGCACACACAAGTCCTACCTGCCCTACAGTTGAGGTTTTTCTACCATCGCACAAATTTGGCAGAGTCTTGCTGCAAGAGGCAATGAGATGTTCACTGTGCTAATGAACCTGTAGTGAGCTGTGGGCTCAGAGGGCTGTGCCAGAGGGACTCGAAGGAGCCGAGAACTGAGCACCAGAGTGTAAATACAACTGAGTACCTCTAACAGCCCACAGGATGGCCATGATGCAAATCATAGAATCATAGAAT
>VWZE01023953.1:40883-80102 GCA_013396675.1 Eubucco bourcierii | reverse complement strand
CACACTATTGCTGATGCAGGCCAGGATGCCATTGGCCTTCTTGGCCACCTGGGCACACTGCTGGCTCATGTTTAGGCAGGTGTCAATCAGCACCCCCAGATCCCTTTCTGTTTGGTTGCTCTCCAGTCACTCCCACCCCTTGCCTTGTGCACAAGGTGAATTGGGAGGATTGGCCAAAGGAGTTAGAAGAAAAGTGGTTAGTAAAGATTAATTGGCAGAGGAGCCAGAGCCAGAAGCTGCTAGACCACCCCAGACACTGTGCTGTGTCCCCAGGCAGAGACAGAGAGAGACTGACTTATCTGTGGTTTGGTTATTTTTCCCAAACAATTTTTCAGCAAGCCTATGAGTGAAGCAGACATCACCATGTTTTCCTTTCACAGCCTAGAGTGTAATTGTCTCTATTAAAATATTCCAATTAGCCTCAAACCAGCACACTTCCCTTCAGCACTCTATCTCTCCCTTATTCTGTGTTCTGCTGTATTAATTCACCACTTACTTGTACAATGGCCACACTCCCTCTCCTCATACCCTCCTTGCTCACCCTCTTCTTTTCCCTGAGTCCTCAGGGAAGTGCTGCCACCCACACTAACGTCTCTAGGGGATTTTCAAACATGCCTTAGCTGACTGGAGAACTCACACTCCTATGTCACTTAGAGAGTACAAAAAGGCCTAGTCCGTAGTCATTTTAAGTTTCTTTCCCTAGATGATCCTGCTACAATGACAGGACAAGGGGCAATGGGCTTAAACTGGCAGAGGGGAGATTTAGACTGGATGTTAGGAGGAAGTTCTTTACAGTAAGGGTGGTGAGGCACTGGAACAGGTTGCCCAGGGAGGTTGTGGATGCTTCCTCCCTGGATGTGTTCAAGGCCAGATTGGATGAGGCCTTGAGTAACCTGTACTAGTGGGAGGTGTCCCTGCCTATGTCAGGGGTTTGGAACTAGATGATCCTTGAGGTCCCTTCCAACCTTACCATTCTATGATTCTATGATTCTATGATACAAAGGGAGGGGAAAAAATAACCAAGAAGAAACAGCCCAAACTGATCAGTTTATCCTTTTTTGAATGTTCTCCCTCAGTATCTGTAAGCCCTTTCTACTGTTTACTGATTCCCCCCTTCTGCCAGTCCCCACCACTGGGAGCTATTGTCTGTTTAATGCAGAACAGAACATACCAGTAAGCTCCAGCCAAATTCAAACCATTACTTGTAATATGTCTATCACTACAGTACCCACAAATAGCTGTGAAATGCCAGACAGTTAAGCTTGAGGACTTAATGGCAGTAACTGGCCTCGTGATTTTTATTTGCAAATAATGGTTTACTCATACAGATTTGATAACTAAGGAACTGCAGCTCTAACTGTGCAGTGGAGCTCACTGCCTTCCAGCCCGGGGCAGCACTTTCCCTACAAGTATCTCCTGTGTCCTGCCTTCCCCATGTCCTGCAAAGTCAGAAACAGGAGAGGTGGTCAGCTTCACCAGAGCACCTCTTGGGCTGTCTTTCTCTCCTCTCTGCTGCATGCTCCAGGTTGTTGTGCTCAGAGGGCTCAAGTGACACAGCTACAGCTCTAAGATCACACTGTGCCTTCTCCGTAGCCTCAACAGCTGGGCTCTCCCCAGCACACAACACCACCAATGGCACCTTTCCTGTGTCTCTCCTGATACAGCATCATATGCTACCCAATCCTTGCAAAAAAAGAACATCTTTCTCAGCAGGTGTCCTGAGCCCCCCAGGAAGTGTTTGCTGTTCTCTGTTTGCAGATCTCTTCTCATTTATCAGGCCAGCTTGGTCACTCATCACCTCCTGATGTTAATGCTGGAAGATAGGGCCACTGAGTGCAAGAGTGGCAAAGCTGTCATGATCCAGCTGGGCAAAAGTGGAGCCTCACTCAGTAAATATTGACACGTCTGCAAGCAAACAGAAGGCAGCTTTCAGCAAGCAGCTCTCTGGCTCCCTGAGCTGATGCTGGACCAGAGACGCTCAGTGCTTTGTGGTTATGAGCTGCTGTTTACAGAGGGCAGGATGCAGGAATGGATTTCCAGTAGCTGTGATGACAGTGGCAAATTGATGGGCTCACAGGAGTCACTAGCTGCATGCTCACTGCCCACCTGCAATACAACAAGTGGCTGCAACCACTTCAGCCTCTGGAAAAACAAGCTGTCTTTTCCATCCTTCAGCAGCCTCCAGACAGGCTTTCTTCAAGAGGATATTTCAGAGTCTCCATTAAAAATAGATAGCACAAACCAGAGATTTGTTCCAAGATAGCACGAAACAGAGATTTGTTCCAATTCTTTAGTTCCCCTGATTTCCTGTCCTAAAGCATTACCCTTAGTACTTAGGTGGTTACTGCACTGTCTGTGAGTTGTGAGATTTAGGTAAATCACAGAGATCATCAGATGGAGTCCTTCTTATGGGTCCCTGGAATAAAGTAGACAGTCTTTAGCAGCATGAGTTACAGAAATACAGTGAGGGTGGTGAGGCACTGGAACAGGTTGCCCAGGGAGGTTGTGGCTGCTCCCTCCCTGGAGGGGTTCAAGGCCAGGTTGGAGGAGGCTTTGAGTGAGCTGTACTAGTGGGAGGTGTCCCTGCCTATGGCAGAGGGTTGGAACTAGATGATCCTTGAGGTCCCTTCCAACCTTACCATTCTATGATTCTATGAAATTCCAAATTCGGTTCTTATACCTTATAAATATTCCATCTTCTGTCCTAAAACTGGATCTTTATGCTCAGACTCTTGCCTGGTAGCTAAATGAACACATTCTCTGCACAGGTGGAGCAGAGACCTTGTGAAAGAAAAGATGAGATGAGATTGCAAGCAAGGGGCTGTGACAGGTTGGGTTCTCTTCCTGGCCCACCCTTTCAATGACTTTGGAAGAATAATTTAATCTCTTAATGCTCTAGTTCCCCCCCCATGAAGAGGAGGTGATAATATTTTCTTTCTCCAGCTTTTTTTTTTCTTTTTAAGATGCTTTGACTAAAAACTACTTTGTTGTTGCTGTGTGGTTTTTTTATTTTGTGTGTGTGTGTGTGTTTTTTTTTTCCTTCTGTGCTTCTGTGTTTTCTGTTTGTTTGTATTCTTAGAATAATTAGATTCTGCTCCACAAAAGTGCCCTAGTACTGCACTAAATGCAAATAGTCATCTGTTGTTACTTAGAGCCTGTGACCACCATCAACAGCCAATAAACAAGAGGGTGACTCAGATCCTTAACTGACATTCATCTTACAGAGCTACAGAGTGGGACAGTAAGTTTATAAGTAGATCCCAGGATTCACCATCCAATTATTCTCTTTCACCTCCTGTTCTGAATGTCCAAGTTCCTTCATTTGTTTTCCAATCTCTGGTCTATTTCTGCTACCTGCCTTTAATTTGCAGAGTAAAGACAACAGTTATTGGCTAATTCCTTTCCTCTCTATGAAATAAACACTCTAAGTTGCTTGTGTACTTTGGAGAGAGGGAAGATACCTGCCACAAAGCACATCTCTCTTCTTCCTTGCTGTTTCTTGCCATTTCATTTCTAAATCAGACTGCCAGTTTCTTAGCACAGGGTTGCTGTCTGTGAGAGGGACTGTGGTGTGCCTATAGCCCTGTGGTATGCTTGACATGCTGTTGGCACAGACCATACTAAACAGAGTTTCTTATTTCTTAATTTCCTGGATTAAATCAGCCACTGAAACTTTTCTGTCAGACAGCTCCTTTGCTGAACCAGGTGTTGGGTGATGACAGGTACCAAAAGTGTGAAAAAGAAGGGTGGAAACAGCAACATAGGGGCAATGAAAGAAAGTCCAAGGATTTGGTTGGTGCAAGACCAAACATCTCAATGCTGCTACAGCTCAATCACCAAGCAGGGCCAGGAGACACCAAAGCACTGCTTCAATAGTACCGGTCTCTTCCTTCAAAGCAAATGTTTGATAGTGAATAATTACAGCTGTTCCTCTCCTTCAGCCACTCCTGCTGCATAGGACCTCTGGAGAGCCCCAAAAGGAAACCCTCAGCTGCAGGCTGAGGTCAGTTCTTTTGTCAAGATCATTGGAGATCATGTCAAAGCCAGTGCCAAAACTTCTGCGTGCCTCTGGCACTGGCGAGTGTGCAGGGAGTGAACATAACAAGGCACACTGCTGAAGGTCCAGGGTGGGGACAGAGAGAGGAAAGAATGACAGTAAAGTAGGAAAAGAAAGAGATGTAGCAGACACAAAATGGACCTAAGGGTAAATCAGACTGGTGGTATACTTTGCTAAATATTCACTGAATGATAGTTTGCACAGTTACACCTGCAAGCAACATTAACAGCAGACATCAAAACTTAACTGTGCTGGTAAGCTACATTCCTCTTCCAAAAGTCACCCATCCTGCTAACTGCAGCAGTTTCAGTGTAGAACTGTCAGTATATATGATGCTGAAAATCATGCCAGGCAAGTTTTTCTTACAAACTGCTTCCAGGGAAAGAACATACAGGTAGAGAAGCTACACTGTGTGTCACCTGTGCATGGAAGACAAAAGGAAAAATTCTGTGACTTGGTGGACAGCCTTTCTGTCACTGGGAAAACAGGGACTGGATTGCCCCTCTGGCTTCTGTTCTATGAGAGGATGAATAGTAAATAATTTATTTGGAGGCTTCTTCTTGCATGGACAGATGTGTACAGACACAGAAAGGAAACACTGCTTGTTGAAAGGTCAGTATACGTTGGTTATAAGCAGGGGAATGTTCTCACAGGAAAGGCTGAAGGCCCTCCAGACATAAACATACCTCCAGTGTGGAGTGGCATGGTGATCCAGCTGAGTTTCTCTCTGGGATCTAGCTTCCTAGGGATGATGCACAAGGCCCTTGGGGTATTTACACAGCCTATTCTCCAAGGACCAGCTGCCACTCAGTACAGTTTATCTTCTTTTCCTAGTTATTCAGTGTGTGTTTTTTTGTTCCTCCTGGCTGCCTCTTCCTCCAGTTCCTGGAACTACAAAGAGCTGAGGCCTCTACAGCATCTGTGTGCATAAGCCAAGCACAGCTGCTGCTGTATCCCCCGATGCTGAGTGTGGTGGGCAGGCCACCACACACATTTCCACACTCTCTAGACCCTCCCTGTACAGGCTTGTTTCTAAAACAGAAACCTTCATCTTTTCCTGGGGCATGAAAATTCTGCTTTTAGACTCTGAAACCTCTGCATTTTATGTCTGTTTCATTCAGGAAGGCTTCTCAAAAAGACCTATCTTCTTGTTGCTACCAAAACTAGAGGGAGAGACAGTTTCAGCCTGTGACAAGCCTGGCTGAACTCTAGTGGAGACACAAGGAATACAAAGAGTGAGGATATTGCTGAATCCCTGCGTTTGGGTCCTGCAAAGGCTCCAGATTACAAGAGCCTTTCCACACAAACAGGATTTGAAGGAGATACAGTTCTGGTGCTCCTGGAGATGGTCAAAGTCCCTCTTTATTTCTGCTGGCAAAGGCCTGCATGTTCCTGTCTGCTAGATCTCCCTTCAGGGACACAAAAGTCTATGCTCAAATATTTATTGTAGTCTCCACGCTGGGCTGGAGGAGCCCTGACTAGCACAGATTTACAAACACACAAAGATTAAGCAGGCCAAGCTGAAGGGTTGGCATCTCTTTAACACCCTTCTTAGCCAGACATTTGCTTGCTTGACACAGCAAGGTCCAGAGCGATGCATTCTTCTTTGTAGAACAAAGAGGGCACTGTCTACCAAGCTTTTGCTGTAGAAAATGAGATCAGTGCAATTCACATATGCTACTTACCTGCTCCCTACTTTTCTAAGCCTGCTGTCTCTTCACTAGACTTTTTTTTTTTTTTTAAACTCAACTGCTGTATCAATTAAAAGATCAACTTGACTTGCCCATAGAGCATAGCTGATATCTGTTTCTGGAACACAGCACCTAATAGAAATTTCTTCATCTACCCTAGGTCTTTTCTAGAGACATAACCCTGCAGAGAAAGAATTCCTACAAGATACAATTTTGAAAAGAAAATGCACAAACAAAAGCTTCCCTTGATACCTCCAGTTTCTATTAGCTGTTTTTTTTTTTCAACTCTCAGTTGAAAAACAGTGAAGAAGAAGAGAAATTACTATTCATTAGCTGTTCATAGCACCCAAGGAAGTACTTTTTTCAAACAAACTGAAAAGAGATTTCTTGCATGCTGCTTTCTCCCAAACCAGTTATTATTGAATAGGAATGAGTGTCTTGATGTTCTTACTACTGAGGGAGCAGAGTGCTCTGGTGAGTAGAAATTCTGTGAATGTTTACAAGGTAGGATTTCTACAGCATACAAGGGACCTAGTCATCAGTCAAGGTTACTTTTGGTTTAAGCAATCAGTTCAATGGACTTTAGCATTGTAATACAATTGTAACTGGACGTCCTCTGGGAATTTTATCCATGCTGTTGTGCTCTCACAAGAAGTAATTTGTAAGGCACCTCTCCCCTCAGGACACATGCAGCACTGTGACACTGGAGTCACAGTCACAGCAGCACTGTGACACTGACTCCAGTCACATGCAGCAGTTGTGAACTTTATTTGGGAGAGAGGTAAATACTCCCAATGACTAGAGCTCAGGTCAATGCTCTATCTCCCATGATGTTATCTTGCAGATTTTCTTCAGAGCATATAGCCACTTCCCAAGCCCTTTAACTTTCTCATCAAGTTCATATTGTAGGTTAATAGCTTTGTTTCTCTATTCAAAACATTGAGCATCATACTCAACCTTATTACAATTGTCTTACTGCTGTTTCTTCTATTGCTGTTTCACTGGCTCCTCATTTATGCTTACAATGAGATGATCCATCAAGATCAATGAAAGCTTCTTCACTGACTTCTGCTAGACCTAGGCTTCAACTCTGGGTGTTGCTAAACCTATATCTTTCCCCAAATACAGGGTTTTGTTTTGGTTTTTTTTTTGGTTTTGTTTTGAATGGCATAATTCTTCCTACCACCCAGTGACACACATATCTAACAGCCTACCTGAGCTCCTCTTTCTGCTTACATCAAGTAGATAATGTTTGGAAATAAGCTGCAGCTTTCCCCTACAGTCAGCCAAGTTCATACAGCTGTGGCCCATCATTTCAAAGATAAACGATCTCAAGCTGCCAAGATGTGATTCTGTGTTAACTGGGGGAAAAATAAAGCTGTGGTCAAAAGAAAAGGAAACATTGTTTTGTGTTTTGAAACTGATTAAGAATTTTCACACAGAGATCCACTGAAGTCCTAGAACTAGGACATCCAGATCAGTCAGTACTGACCAGAACAGTTCTCTCCCTGAACAACTATGCTTTAACCTATCTCTGCTGGTTAATAGTACTGTAAAACGAATAGTACTTGAGGTTGCCTCATGATGTTTCTCTGCAAAAAGAAATTTGATTCAAAAGCACTACTTATAGTCTGTATGTCCCAGGTGCTCAGAAGTTGACAACAGCCCATCCCACCATGATTCTATTGTACCAGATCAAGCTTTGTGATGTGATGCTATTAGTCTGAGGTGAACCGTGAGAGACACCATGGCTGCCTAAACCAAGAGTCCATCACAGCATCCATTCCCCTACCTTCAATCTCAGTGTTCTTTCTAATGCAAAGTGCAAAACAAGGCAGGGAGGAGAAGGTAGAGATGGCAAACAAGTTACACACCCAGGCTGCATCTTGACAAGCAAATAGGATGTGACTGCAATGCACATCTGGGCCTCCGAGCTGGAAAGCAGTTCAAGGCCTTGCAGTCCAGATGCACCACTATGCCTCAAAGGTTGTTGTGAGCATGAAATGGCACTCTGGCTGGCTAGAAAGCCCAGACAAGTATGTGAGACCCACCCCTTTTTCCATTGGCTTAGCTTTGTGTCCACATCAGGGGCATGGTCATATTGTCTCTCATACTGTCACTGAGGAAACTTCCTTGGCTCAGATCTGCAATGACCTACAGACCTTCCTGGACAAGGTATCACAGTATCACAGTATCACCAAGGTTGGAAGAGACCTCAAAGATCATCAAGTCCAACCCATTACCACAGACCTCAAGACCAGACCATGGCACCAAGTGCCACGTCCAAACCCGCCTTGAACACCTCCAGGGACGGTGACTCCACCACCTCCCTGGGCAGCCCATTCCAGCAGTCAATGACTCTCTCAGTCAGGAACTTTCTCCTCACCTCCAGCCTAAACTTCCCCTGGCACAGCTTGAGACTGTGTCCTCTTGTTCTGTCACTGGTTGCCTGAGAGAAGAAGGTAACCTCCTCCTGGATACAACCACCCTTCAGGTAGTTGTAGACAGCAAGAAGGTCTCCCCTGAGCCTCCTCATCTCCAGGCTAAACAATCCCAGCTCCCTCAGCCTCTCTTCATAGGGCTGTGCTCGAGGCCTCTCACCAACCTCGCTGCCCTTCTCTGGACACACTCAAGCACCTCAATGTCCGTCTTAAATTGAGGGGCCCAGAACTGGACACAGGACTCAAGGCGTGGCCTAACCAGTGCAGAGTAGAGGGGGAGAATGACCTCCCTGCTCCTGCTGGCCACACTATTCCTGTTGCAAGGTCACTGTGCTGCAGGGAAATCTGAGGTACAGGTAGCAGCAAGGCAAATATAACACTTACTGCCAGAAAGCAAGCTGGCAGTCACTACTATCATTACCAGTTGTGACAGTACTTGTACTCCCATATATACTAAAGGCCACAAGTGTCACTGGGTAGGGAATTAATTCTGGTGGGTCCTGAACAAATACAGAGTAACCCTCACCCTTGCAGTTTACAGGTGTAAACTGAGCTCACATAAAGGAAAATCTTTAAAGTTGCAGCATTTACTTGTTCACTTTTTCCCCCCCTCTAAATGCTTTAACTTATTTAAAGATGAAAGAACTGAAAAAAAGAGACCAATCCAAGAAAGGATGGAGTCTGCAAGGAACTGAGTGTCTCAAGCACACAAAGTAGGATTTTTATATTGTTAATTAGGTTTGGGGAGTGATGTAAAGTGATAAACAAATCAAATCAAACTATAAACAAATCAATACAAGAAGGAGAGAGGTAGAAAATAAATGTTAAAGGATTATGACTCTGGATTGGGTTATTAAGAAGAGTCTCTATGCATATCCATGAAGCCACAGATGGTATTCTCTTTTTAGATCAAGTAGAGGTCTCTAAGAAAATAAGGAAATATTTCTCTTACTGGAGCTCTGTCAATAAAGAAATATCAATGAAGGTTCCATTCATTAAATTAATTTCCCAACATAGGGGATAAAATACATTTTACATGGTGGTCTGTTAGTTCTTTCAGTGAAAACCCTTCTGTTCTCATTTAGAAAGAATTATTTAGCTTTTCAATAGCTCTACTGGAAGAACACATTTAATATTTGGAACTGTTCACATATAATTCCCTCCTGAATAGGCAGTATGCATTTAAGTTTTTACTAAATAGTGACAAATTGTGCACTTTGAAATTTGTACATAAATCTGAAGTATTTGCCCTAATATAGACTTATGCTTGTTGTTAAATCAGAGTAAATGAGTGCACACTTTGGCCTCATGATATCCAGCACAGAGGCAGGAATATAATGCAAGAAAGGGTTACTTTCCAACTGCTTGTAAGATTTGAGGCAGAAAAATAAATAAGTCTTTGTTTCTGAAAACAGATAGTCAGTCTCCACGAAGCACCATCCAAGTCATTAAAGGATTCCCAGGTGCCAGGATTTGGAACGGGTATTAACTGTGCAAACAGTTTAGGTAGAGGTTTCTGCTGTTCTTTCTCCTGTGTCATCTCAAATTTCCTCCATCTCTACCTAAAACTAAGCACAGGTGGGAAAGAAAGGCTGGAAATTTGAGAGCAGTAACACTTTCTCCAGAAGGAGAAAGAATATATTTTTCAGACTTGTAGTAAAAGCTAGGTAACCTCTCCTTTGTTACTGCAAATGCAAGGCTGGCTGGGTGATGGTCACACACTGCACATGGAGGTACAGACTCTGGAGCAGATGACATGCAGGGAGCCCTCTTTTCAGATATAATTTACCTGGCTCCACTCTATTATGGGGAAAAGAAAACACATAAAAGTGTCAGCATGACGCAGCTGGGTTGTTCAAACAGAGTAACTCAGCAGCAGGTGGGAAGAGTGAATTGACACAAAGGCAAAAGGCTTGCTGAGGGGATGGCTGAGCTCTGCTGACAAAGAGTCAGTGCCCCAGAGATGGGGATGCATATACTTCTCTAGGTGTTTGCTGCCTGAAGGGTGTAGGCAATTATCTCTAGCCATTCACTCCACCTGAGCTGGTTTCTGGATCTCGCACATTTTCATAAGGCTTATAGTTCTAAGCAGGTGCCTGAGAGTGAGCAGAATACTCAAAGTGACAAGTATTTTCCTGAGGAAACAAAATGAAGGTGTTGGATATAGCAATCACTATAGAAAGTGAGGCAATAGAAGGTGAGTGGCCTCTATCTGGCAAAGGAGAGACATGAATGTCTCCAACTGCAATAAGTCCTCCTTAGATAAAAGTAAAGCTTACTGGAAGAAGGATGTTTTCTTAAAATGGATCTTTAGTTAATGAGATCTGCCTTGTCAACGTTATGGTCCCAGAGCTCCCCCTGGATCATCTCTCTTACTTCTCCTCTGGGCTCTCAGCCATTAGTTCAGAAATTCTCATCACCAGCTTAGAATCATAGAATCATAGAATGGTAAGGTTGGAAGGGACCTCAAGGATCATCTAGATCCAAGCCTCTGCCATAGGCAGGGACACCTCCCACTAGGACAGCTCACTCAAGGCCTCGTCCAACCTGGCCTTCAACACCTCCAGGGAGGGAGCAGCCACAACCTCCCTGGGCAACCTGTTCCAGTGCCTCACCACCCTTACTGTAAAGAACTTCCTCCTGACATCCAGTCTAAATCTCCCCTCTGCCAGTTCAAACCCATTGCCCCTTGTCCTGTCATTGCAAGACCTTATAAATAGTCCCTCCCCAGCCTTCCTGTAGGCCCCCTTCAGATACTGGAAGGCTACTATCAGGTCTCCTCAAAGCCTTCTCTTCTCCAGGCTGAAGAGCTCCAACTCTCTCAGTCTGTCCTCACAGGAGAGCTGCTGCAGCCCTTTTCTCAGACATCACCTAGGTCTTTGTGGCCCTTGTGTTTAAACAGTTTTAGAGGTTCTGTCTAGAGGCACCTGCAAGATGCAAGGACTTGTTAGGCTTTCTTCAAAGAACAAGTTGATTAAACCTTGTTACACAAAGACTGTACTTAGCGATGGCTGCCAATTTACTCTCTATAATATATATTCATGGTCATGGGTCTGAAAAGCCTAAATCATTCAGGTCCCTGCCACTACAAGACACACTCTTCCACCATTTTGCTGTAGCAGCTGCAGCCTGAGGACACAAGAACAGTCCTGAAAATTAAACCCATGAAGACTAAGGATCATTGTCAGCAAGCTGTTTTCAGGGAATCACCAAAATAATTTGTTAATCTTTCATGCAGTGCCTATCCTTGCTTAGGATGTCTAAAAACATCCTGTATTAGTTATCTGTGAATATATTAACTTGTGGTGTCAAGAAGTATCTATATTAATGCATTAAATCCTCCTGAAGCCTAACCACAGTCAGAACTACACTTACACAGCCGTTTGTCACTGTGCTTTTTTCTCTTTCCCAGGGTTCCTCAAGAGCATCTTCCTACTCAGACTGGCAGCAGTTTGACTGGCAGTTTGGTGGGTGCAAGGTCAGAGGGCTGCATTGCACCCCTCTAGGTACCTGAAAAACACAAAGAAAGATGTGTCTGTTCATTTGCCAGCTGGAAGAATCACAGCTCCTCATGTGATGCCCAGGCAAGACGATATAATCAGCACATTGGTACTTCTTACCCCAGTAAACTCTTTACCTGTCTCCTGTGCCAAGAGCAGTCAGGAAGATAAATGCTATTAGGGGAGTGATGAAAAGCATGAAATGAACCTTAAAGACACAGAAAACTTTGTGTCACAAAATGACAAAGCTCTCTGGCTCTTGTGCCTGTCTTTTCTTGAGTAGGGTACGATAACCACTTTTTTTGGCATACTGCCTGCCCATCATTATGCCAAAAAAGACTCTCCAGGGAAGTTATATCACACAAATCCTTCAGATTTCATCTTTATCTCAGCACAGCTGTTCCTGTCCTGACCTACTAGCCTAATTTCTTGTTGACTTGTTACTGAGAATGCTACTGCACAGACTGCAGATGTGGCAGAGCCCAGCCTGTGGCACAGGTTGCACCTTCACCCCCTTCACTCTCTGAGCCTCCTAGTGATTGTGCAGAGCTAGCTCAGGTCTTGCTAATGGAGAAAACAGCATCGGTACCAGACAAGCCAAAAGCTCCACATCCTTTGAGCAGTCTGAAGTCAAAGTATTCCCAGAGTATTGCCCTGTTTAGTACAATCTCCAAGGCAGAGGAATGTCTCTTTATTAGGCAGAGACATCTCTGGTCCCTTCTATTGCTGTTAAACTGTTACTTGGCTCCAATCTCTTCCTTTATCCTCGGTATTGCTCAATGCTTTGATCTGCAGTTCTTGCAAGTTTGTTCAATTGTTTATCATCCACAATCTCATTTTCTTCTGTCAAGCAGCCATCTATCATAAATTCCTCACTGAGAAAAACTCTTTCCTTTCTTGTTTGATATCTTTTACTATACTGTTTGCCTTATACACTAGTGACTGACATATAGGAAAATGATTCAGACAAAATCGCTGAAAGCAGAGACAGTCTGAAGTTTTGGTGTAAGTGAAAGGAAAATCATACTTCATATTCACACACTTGGGAGAAATAACCTCTATCTATTTCTTGCTGCACCATGACCAACTGCAGACAGTCCCCACCACATGAAGAAGCGACCTGGATGATGGATAGAAGTGTAACTTGTGGGCAGTGCCAGCCTAATGGACATCAAGGACAGTGCAACAATTGTCCTGCAAGAGTATTTTGAGGACATCCTTCTTAACCTGTACTGGCAGAAATGGTGTCTTGGATTAGTAACTAATTTTTTTTCTCTTGAGATGTGGTATACTAAAGAACATGAAGAATGAGCTCACTTCATACTACCTCACTAAAAGTATTTTTAAAGGTGTTATAAAGCTGTGAAAGCACAAATGAGCTACTGTGTACTCAGTAGCAACTTACACATATTTCAAGATGTTTGATGATGCAAATAGTTCTGTGAGCTTCAGTACCTTGTCTGAGAAGAATGGAAGGAAATCTGATTTTGATTTCTTACCCAAGACAATGTCAGCTCCAACAGCTTGGAGCTGGGAAGAGCTGAAGTTGTTAGACACACAGCTATGTCTGTGTTCTGGGCAAAGGCAGGTGAGCTCAGTCCCCACACAGGGAGCTGCCGTGTGTTGCTGGACCATGGTACCTTCCCTCCTCCTCTCTCTAAAACAGGCCTTAGAGTAAACCGCATAACCAACAGACAACTGAGTGATGCCTGGTGCCTCTCTTCCCTCCTGGGTGCCCAGGTGCTGAGCAGCTCAGTGTTTGAGCCTGGGATGGCAATGGATGGGAGAAACTGCTTTCAAACTGTTTAATAACAGTGATGGTAACCTTTGACCTTTCTGAACAGCAACGATTTGACCTTTCATTTGTTAGATAATACAACCACTTACTTCCCGATCCTTATCAGCGTTTAGTAATTGGGGTCAAGACAAAGTAAGGCAGAGTACAGTTACCTACCAGACTTTACTGAACTAGGAAGAATTTCCTTAAGCTACAGATTTCCTTTTTGATAATCTTCAGTCAAGGCAGGCAAAGACAAGACAGGCTGGGTGACTTAGAAGATCCATAACAGGCTAAAGAGCCTCTCAGCTGTTAGCATCTGGTTTGAATCCATCTGTAGCTGACAGTGGAAGAAATTCATTATCGTCTCAGGTTGCCTCTGACTCTTATGAAAAAAGTTTGCCTTGCAGTTCTGTTGAACTGATCAGATAAGAGTTGTAAAATAAAATATTAACACACAGTTCTAGAGACATTAGTGATTAAATGAATTTCCAAATATTGAACATTCCTATTCCCATAGAGAAGATCAGACTATGGCACAGTGACAAGCGACAGCATGGACACAGTTTGTGGTCACTCCTGTGTGTACTGCAGAATTCACATCAAAGACAGGCAGTTAATGTTCAGGAATCTGAGCTGCTTTTTGTGTGGCATAAGTAAAGCTAATGGGTCAGATTGTGTGCTGTACAGCTCATTAAACATTTCACTTGACAGACAAGCAGGTGACGGCCGTTACAGGCAGCGGTCCCAGGATCAGCCTTTTCCTTAGAGCAGGAAATGGATGAAAGAGAAATCTAAGAATTTATGATGTGACAATGGATTAAAATGCAAGTGCACACACGTTTATTTATTTATATAACGCACACATATAAAAGCTTAAACTTCCTAAAGACGTCAAACAGAAATTCTATTTGTCTAAGCAGCTGCACAAACTCATTACTTATTTATTGCATTTTGTATTAAACCAGACTGCAAGACTTTGAGAGTAGGAATTGTTTCATGGATGTCTGTCTGGATGTGATTCAGCAGAATGAGCCACCAAAGAGCGATCCGAATGTAATTTATAATGAGCTGTTACTTATAGATGTACACAAACTAGGTAAGGGCTGTAAAAAGCAATGAGATTCAGAAGGCGTTCATGTAAGAAAGGAAGAATATTGAGAATCCCAGCTCAGGTGCAATGCAATGCTATGCCCTTCTGCTTTTTGGACGTATCTTTGGATTCAAGCATTTCAGCGGCCCCAACTGCTGCATGGTGACTTGATGGGACAGGGTTAGCTTTACACAGGACTGCCACAGTCAGGCCTGCCGGTACAGGCAGCTGCCTGCACGCTCTGCAGGGCCCAGCTTTCTCCTTGCTTCTCTCAAGGAAGCCCGCGGCTGGCGCACAGCTTCCTTGCCGTGACTACCTCGAGAATGGAGGGCCAGGGCCGGGGCCGACGCGGCGGCTCAACCGCGCGGNCTGAGGCCCACAGCACCGGCCGCCCAGCAGGCTTGGGAGCGGCTCCTCGAAGCCCCGCCATTGTTCTCAAGCGCCCACAGACCCCTTTCCCACGGCTGCGAAAAGGCGGGACCCACCGTTGCCATGGCGGCACAGCTCCCCCCGCCCCCCGTCCCGCCGTTACCGCGGCGCTGATTTTGATTGACATTGGAGGCCATTCCCTCCGGCGGAAGCATACCGTCACCTTTGACCCCAGCGGCGCCTGCCCGGCCGCCCGCCTGCTGCCTGGCAACGGCGACGCGGAGCCGCCATGGAGGCGGTGTCGCTACCTGCCGCGCTGGAGCTGGTGGCTGGTGGTGGTGCGGGACTGAGTCCAGAAAAGCGGGCAGTGCTGGGATCCTCGCTGGTGCTCCTCCAGCGCGACTACCGCTTCGAGCGAGTCTGGTTTTGGGGCTGCATCCAGGGCTTGCGGGGCGCCTACTACATCGCCGAGGGGCTGGGCTCCGACTGCGCAGCGCCCCGCAGCCGCCTCTACAGGTGCGGAGGCCAAAGGCGAACTTCACCGGCCCAGGCCCCTTCCTGGGAAAGACTAAAAAGGGTCGAGAGGCCAGTTTAGGGGGCGGGAGAAGAGAGGGGACTGAGGAGCAGGTAGAGAGACGGGGACAGGGACAGGGACAGGGACAGGGACGGCCATCCGTCCAGCAATCCTGGAGAGAGCCTCGTTATGCTCTGAGGAGCATGGCAAGGCAGTGTAGGAGACAAGTATTTCAGAAGGCTTCAGCCTGTATTCTGCTTGTTACTGGCAGCTTGAACTGCGTGGAATGGAGCCTTCTGTCACCAGCGACTGCGGAGATGGTTGCGCAGGCTGAGCAGCTGAAGGGGCGTTTCCAGGGTGATCCATCTTTTGAGTATATGTACACCGAGATAGAAGAAGATGCTGAAAAATTGTTTCAAGGTGGTAAGGAGGTAAATACACACAAAACACGAACAAGTTCTCTTTGCTACAGTTGTGTGCCTCAGACTGGGCAGGTGGTGGTGACTCTTCGTTGGTCGCAGCAGGCAGCCTGAGCCTCTGCTCAAACAGAATCTGCTTTTTGCTGACACTGCGTAGCAGCAATTCTTGACTGAATTCTTATTTCAGTTACTCCTGGAGTTAGACACAGCTTAGGATTTTTTCTTTTATGTTTATTATGCACAAGGAAGTTGGACAAGGGAGGTTATTCTGCCCCTGTACTCAGCACTGGTCAGGCCACACCTTGAGGACTGTGTCCACTTCTGGGCCTCTCAATTCAAGAGAGATGTTGAGGTACTGGAGTGTGTCCAGAGAAGGGCAACAAAGCTGGTGAGAGGCCTGGAGCACAGCCCTGTGAAGAGAGGCTAAGGGAGCTGGGGTTGTTTAGCCTGGAAAAGAGGAGGCTCAGGGGTGACCTCATTGCTGTCTACAACTACATGAAAGGAGGTTGTGGCCAGGTGGGGGTTGGTCTCTTCTCCCAGGCAACCAGCAATAGAACAAGGGGACACAGTCTCATGTTGTGTTGGGGGAGGGGTATAGGCTGGAGGTGAGGAGAAAGTTCTTCACTGAGAGAGTGATTTGCTATTGGAATGTGCTTCCCAGGGAGGTGGTGGAGTCACAGTCCCTGGAGATGTTCACGAAAAGACTGGATGGGGCACTTAGTGCCATGGTCTAGTTGATTGGATAGGGCTGGGTGATAGGTTGGCCTGGATGATCTTGGAGGTCTCTTCCAAGCTGGTCGATTCTCTGATTCTGTGAATTGGAACAAATTCGCACTGCAGTGTCTGCAGCTTTACATTAAGAACTGCAGGTACCATTCTAGATAATTGACAAGTCATAAGTAGCTTAATTGAGAGGCATGAAAGGATGGATGAAGGGAGGGACAGTCAATTCTCTGCTTTGGCCTGGCTGTCTGCTGCTGCTTCTGTACTTCTGCTGCTTCTGCTACTGTGAATGTCCAATTTGTGGTCCTTTTCTTAATGCCATTTGTCTCCATGCTTGATGAGTCTGATGTGGTTTCTATTGTCACCGTGAGTTTATTTTCAGAAATTGTAACAAGGAAAGCCCTGCCTTTAAAATGTTTTTATTTTTTCTTAAAGCCCACGATCAAGGAGGAGGCTCGCCTTGTAGCTACAATAGAACAGATAGACAAAGCAGTTGGCATCATCCCTCGAGGAGCATTTTTGAAGACTCCTCGTGGATCTGTGCATGAAAACAGAAACTTTGAAGGTAAATTATCATTGTCTTTATCAGAATAAAGTGTACTTTGATTACAGAGGCTGTAAATTAAGACAACATTCTTTAGCTGATGTTTTGATTTCATGTTTATGTTTTCCTTAGGTAAGATGTGGAAAAACTGTCTAGATGACCAGGCCCAAAGAGGGGTGGTGAACAGAATCATAGAATCATAGAATCATAGAAAGGTAAGGTTGGAAGGGACCTCAAGGATCATCTAGCTCCAACCCCCGGCCATAGGCAGGGACACCTCCCACTAGTACAGGTTACTCAAGGCCTCATCCAATCTGGCCTTGAACACCTCCAGGGAGGGAGCAGCCACAACCTCCCTGGGCAACCTGTTCCAGTGCCTCACCACCCTCACTGTAAAGAACTTCCTCCTAACATCCAGTCTAAATCTCCCCTCTGCCAGTTTAAACCCATTGCCCCTTGTCCTGTCGTTGCAGGACCTTGTAAATAATCCCTCCCCAGCCTTCCTGTAGGCCCTCTTCAGATACTGGAAGGCTACTATCAGGTCTCCTCAAAGCCTCCTCTTCTCCAGGCTGCAGACCCCCAACTCTCTCAGCCTGTCCTCATAGCAGAGCTGCTCCAGCCCTCTGATCATCTTTGTGGCCCTCCTCTGGACCCGCTCCAACACTTCCATGTCCTTCCTGTGCTGAGGGCTCCAGAACTGCACACAGTACTCCAGGTGGGGTCTGACAAGAGCAGAGTAAAGGGGCAGAATCCCCTCCCTTGCCCTGCTGGCCACGCTTCTCTTGATGCAGCCTAGGACTCGGTTGGCTGTCTGGGCTGCATGTGCACACTGCAGAATTAAATCCAGTTGTTAGCTTGTCATAATTGGTGTTCCTCAGGGTTCAGTTTTGGGGCATCCTTGTTTAATATCTTTATCAGTGATCTGGCTGAAGGGATTGAGTATTCTCTCAGTAAGTTTGCAGATGACAGCAAATTGGATGGGAGTATTGGTCTGCTTGAAGGTAGGAAGACACTGCAGAGCAATCTGAGCAGGGTGTATCAATGGGCCAATGACAGTTGGATGAGGTTTAAAAACACCACGTGCTGCATCCTGCACTTGGGTCACAACAAGCCCGTGCAATGCTGCAGGCCTGGGGAAGAGTGCATGGAAAGCTGCCTGGCAGAAAAGATCGTGGGGATGCTGGTTAACAGCCAGCTGAACATGAACCAGCAGTGTGAGCAAGTGGCCAAGAAGGCCAACAGCATCTTGGCCTGTATCCAGAACAGTGTGACCAGAAGGGCTAGGGATATGGTTGTGCCCCTGTACTCAGCACTGCTGAAGCCACACTTTGAATACTGTGTTTGGTTTTGGGCCCCTCACTACCAAAAGGAAATTGAGTTGCTGGATTGTGGCAACAAAGCTGGTGAAAGGTATGGAAAACAAGTCTTATGAGAAGTGGCTGAGGAAACTGGAATTGTTTAGTCTGAAGAAAAGAAGGCTGAGGGGAGAGATTATTACTTTCTACAACTATCTGAAGAGAGGTTGTAATAAAGTGGGTATTTGTCTCTTCCTAGTATCAAGTGGTAGAAGGAGAGGAAATGGCCTCAAGTTGTACTAGGAGAGGTTTAGATTGGCTATTAGGAAAAATTACTGTAAGAGTGGTCAGGCATTGGAATAGGCTGCCCAGGAAGGTATAGAGTTACTATCCCTGGAAGTGTTCAAAAAACAGATGTAGATGTGGCACTTTGGAAGGTGATTTAATGGCCATGGCATCCTGGCCTGCATCAGGAATAGTGTGGCCATCAGGAGCAGGGAGGTCATTCTCCCCTTGTACTCTGCACTGGTCAGGCCACACCTTGAGTACTGTGTCCAGTTCTGGGCCCCTCAATTTAAGAAGGACATTGAGGTACTTGAACGTGTCCAGAGAAGGGCAACGAGGCTGGGGAGAGGCCTCAAGCACAAGCCCTATGAGGAGAGGCTGAGGGAGCTGGGACTGTTTAGCCTGGAGAAGAGGAGGCTCAGGGGGGACCTTCTTGCTGTCTACAACTACCTGAAGGGTGGTTGTGGCCAGGAGGAGGTTACCTTCTTCTCTCAGGCAACCAGTGACAGAACAAGAGAACACAGTCTCAGGCTACGCCAGGGCAAGTTTAGGCTGGAGGTGAGGAGGAAGTTCTTCACTGAGAGAGTAATTTGTCACTGGAATGGGCTGCCCAGGGAGGTGGTGGAGTCACCGTCCCTGGAGGTGTTCAAGGCACGTTTGGACATGGCACTTAGTGCCATGGTCTAGTCTTGAGGTCTGTGGTGATGGGTTGGACTTGACGATCTCTGAGGTCTCTTCCAACCCTTGCGATACTGTGATACTGTGTTAGATCAGTGGACTTGATGATCTCAGAGGTCTTTTCCAACTGAAATGATTCTAAGATGCCACTAATGTTCAGGTGCATGATTCAGTGCTGGAAGGTGGGAGAAGAGTCAGTAATGGCTCTGAGTCATTAAGCCTGTAGTTCTACTTGTTGGTGTATAGTTTATGTCACTGTTTAGTGATTATAGCTGCAATGAAGCCTCCATCTAGATACAGGATGTAACCAAGTAAGCACAAAAACTTGATCTCAACTCAGTGCCAATTGCTTCAGTTAAGCATGGTCTGCAATGCACAGCATCAGGGAATGCTGTCATTCATTTCTGGTGAGTCCTTGGTCTTCTGTGGAGTCCACTGGAGAAAGACTCAGTCCTACGCTGTAGGTGTTAGAGAAACAACATGTTGTTTGATGGTATAATGAATGTGAGCCTAGCTCACTGTGTTAATGGTCACCACTGGTTGTTTGCAGGTCTTTCTTTGACGGAGGCAAAAAAGTTAAGTTCCTACTTCCATTTTACTGTGCCTGTCAGCCTGAAGAATAAAACGCTGCTGGAAAAGGCTGACTTGGACCCATCCACTGATTTTCTTGATTCTCTGGAGCACGATATTCCACAAGGTAAAGGTAGCAGAATCAACAGATGTAGTGAAAGGGAAGGCAGTCTGAGAAGTCTGGGAAATGCAGAGATGACAAGGTGTGGGTTACCATAGTTGATATGCTTGAGAGAAGCTCCCATGATTCTCCAAAGGGACTTTATCTTTTACTAAATATTGTGTTTAATTCCCTTTTAAAGCAATTCTAAACACTTATAATGATAAGATGTAAGTGTACCAGGGCTGTCACATCCCTCACAAAAGGTCTGATCACACCAGCAGCTCCTCCCTCTGCCTGAGTGCCATATTCTTCCCTGAATTCTATAAATCTGAAAGCCTGTGACAGCTGGTGTCCCTAAGGGAAGAGATAACTCCACCAGTGAGAGAGGGAATTTATGTGGTTTGAAGTCTTTCACACCTCTTGTCCCACCTAGTATTCCTCTTTATCTAAATGGGCTCTCATTAACACTAAACTTCTGTCTCTGAGAAGCTGAATTCAAATGTTCCTTTGATAAATTGTGTTAGAAATGCTGTAGTGTGGAATAATCTGTACTCTAGCAGGGTTACACACTGTGGAAGGAGAAAGGAAGGTGTGCATGCTGGAATGCATCTTCTCTACAGTTCTGCTTGATAACTGTTTAAAAATATTTGTAGTGTCTTCCAGGGATTCTTCTGGTAGAATATTTCTCTAAAGAGATGGGGAAATTATTTGTTATTTGTTTCTCACTGCTGGTTTTTTTTTTTTGTTTGTTTTTGTTTTTTTGTTTTGTTTTGTTTTGTTTTGTTTGCTTTTGGTTGTATTTTTGTTTTTTTCCCCGAGTTGCTGCATAATTTTTTTGTTTGGGCCAGACATTTTCACATCCTCCTGTCTAGAAAGATTCTTGGGACACAGTCAGAAATTAGATTTGCTATCTTGGAGTATCAGGATAGGACAGTAGGTGACCTGTACCAGATGAAATTGGCTGAAAAGATAGTGAATTGCCAGTGCTGTAAATTGCTTTTCAGACTTTGTCTCACAGATGTATCTCCTAATCTTTCAAAAAAGAACCGAGAATAAAACTAGAGAGCTCTTGCCTGAATTCTGAACATTTTTGACTGTTCAGAGCATGAACAGCACTCAAATCTAAACCATTTTTCAACTTACTGGGAAGGTCCTCGCTATGGTACTTTTCCAGAGTTGTAGTGTGGAGAGATTGTGAGATTTATTTTTTTTTACTAGGGCTTGTGGTAGGAAGACTTTTTAATGTTGAGGCCTGAAACTACAGAGCCACTGCAGCAGGAGATGAATTTGCAGTGCTTTTCATGTTTCCACTAGAAAACAGGCACCAAAGGCTGAAGGCTAATTTGCATGACAGAGCCAGTTTCAGCCAACCAGCTGTAATGGAAAATGGCACCTTTGAAAGACTACAGATATTTGCAGTGTTTCATGTCTAGTTCAAGGGACCAGGCAAAATGGCAGGTCATGCTGTGTGTTAGATCACACACAGGGAATCACACAGAATGTTGGGGGCTAGAAGGGACCTCAAAAGCTCATCCAGTCCAACGTCCCTGCCAGAGCAGGATCACCTATACCAGATCACACAGGAACATGTCCAGGTGGATTTTGAATATCTCCAGAGAGGGAGACTCCATAACTCCCCTGGGCAGCCTGTTCCAATGTTCTGTCAACCTCACAGTGAAAAAATTCCTTCTCAAGTTTAAACAAAACTTCCTATGCCTCAGCTTCCACCCATTGCCCCTTGTCCTGTTATTGGGCATCACCCAGCAGAGTGTGGCTCCAGCCTCCTGGCACTCACCCTTTACATATTTATAAATGTTAATGAGGTCACCTCTCAGTCTCCTCTTCTCCAAGCTAAACTGCCCCAGCTCCCTCAGTCTGTCTTTGTAAGAGAGATATTCCATTCCCTTCATCATCTTTGTGGCTCTGAACTGGACTCTTTCAAGCAGCTCTGTGTCCTTCTTGAACTGGGGGGGCCCAGAACTGGACACAGTACTCTAGATGGGGCCACACCAGGGCAGAGTAAAGGAGGGAGTAGTGGGGGACTCAGCTGTGCCACTGCTGCATTTGTCTTCATGTGGCAACCTGAGGTCTAAGTCTGAACCTTTGCTCCCTTCCTTGGAGGTTGTTTGCCTTAGTTCAGATCTCAGTCTTTGAAAAAAAAAAAAAAAAAAAAAAAAAAAAAGTTACCTCTCAAAGATTAGCTGAGCTCAAGTGCATCTGAGTGATTCTTAATGCAAGAGAAGATTCATCATGGCTGTATTGTCCTGGTATTTTTGGACTGAACCTGGGGATTGATGGAATGAGCTTGTCAGAGGAAGGAAAAGAAGAACTGGTTACAGGATCAGCAAGGCATGTAGCCTTTCTAATTGCACTCTGTCACATGCAGATAGAAGCTCTGACATTAAAGAAAAATCAACCCATCCCCCTTGAACAAGCATTCAGGTTGCCTAAAGTACCGGTTCCCTGTGAAAACGTGGGGGAAAAAGACAGGGCAGAGACAGGCTTCTGCTGATTTTATCAGTGTGGCTCTGCTAAAGTCACTCACTGGAGGTTGCAAGGCACTCAGACTGGTTCTTGTATTACCTTCCTTCAGCTCTGCCAGTCCATGCTGGTCCTTACCCTGGGCAGACAGTTAGTTTTCTGTTTCCTAATACGTTATTCATAGCTCTGGTGAACCTCCTTGGTTTGACCTGAAGCCTTTCTTGCCTTTTCTTGCTACAGTTGAACAGTTACTGTAAGAGCAGAAGAGTTCCAAAATCTATTGCATCTAGAATTGTGACTGAAGTCAGAAATGTCTCTGCCCTCAGCAAGTAACACCAGAGGTGAACCACATCTAAGTGATCCTCCCAGCCTGCATTGGCTAGAATTCCTCACGTATCTTAAAAGCCCTACAGAACAGGACTGAGTAATGAAGGGCTGATTTTAGAACGTTTGAAAGTTAACAACTCTCGTTGGAATAGTTTTCTTTTTTAATTGGAGATTGAGCATCTGTGACGGCTGTCAGGGGGGTAGCTGTCATGAAATGTATGTTGTGTCATTATATGAGAACAGAGGTGTCTTACAGAATGCAAAGTTGGAGGCAGAGAGAACATTTTATGTGACAGCTGAGAGGTGGGAAGAAAGGAAGTTAAAACCAGGTTGTATAAAGGATACAATGGTAAAAGCAGAGTTTAGTGCAAGATTGGAAAACCTGGAGTTTTGCAACAAAACTGTCTGCCACCCTTATCTTTACTAATGGTATCTGTGGTGAATGCAGGTTCCAGGTTCTGTCTGTGCATCTCTCAGGTTATCTGTGCACTTTAAGAGTTCAGAAGAAGTTGCTGCTCCTTCCCTAATCATACTGTGAGTCTGTTTTCTCTTGGTGTCAGCTCCCAGAGACAAGTGACTGTGTGACTTAGCTTTTGTTAAAAAACCACGGTTTTTAATGATGGTAAAGCAGGAGAACGTGAGCCCAGTCTCAAAAGTAAATTAAAATAGTTTGTCCCCTTCAAAATCTTGTTTCTTTCTGAGCCAAACACATGAATTTGAGTGACCTGACTCATGATTTTTGACCACGGAGGGGCTGCAGTACTGATCTTCTGTCGCCACAGTATCAGACCACGCAGTGCTTCATCCTGACTCAAGTGGCCAGCTGGCCAGAATGTTGCATGCTGGGATCTGTAGGTTTTGCTGGCCATATGTCTGCGTTAAAGATAAGCTTGTTTGCTTTAGTCTAAGCAGACAATCTGCTCAACTTTATGCCCAATTAGATGTAGCCTTTCAGCTGCTGGCACATTGCCAGTGCTGTCCTTTCTGCTGCATCCAGTTCAGCACCCTGGGGCCATAGCGTTTTAGGAATTGGAGTTGGGGTAGTTTTACATGTGCTTCTAGAGAGTGGCCTGGCAAAACAAGTAGCAATAATTCCTAGCATGCCTAGATTGTTGTCACTTGATGAATTCATGTTGTGTCACTTCCTGGGCACTGAAATGGTGGGGAAAGTGCCCAAAAGTGAAGGGGGGAGGATGATTTTACTGTGACCATGGTATCAGATCAGGCTGTCCTTCTCCAAGGATAAAGGCAGGCAATGGGAGAAATCCTAAAATACTATTGTAGAATGGAAAGCTTGAGAAAAGCAGGAGATGGAGAATTCAGTTCTTTGGCTCTTTCAAACAGCAGTTCAGAAAAACAGTAACTCGACTCTGAAACAGATTACTGACTCAGATCACTTTGATACAGAGATAAGGGGCACCAACAAGCCACTGCTAAAAACTGATGCAGGAGGGGAGGTATATTAAAGGTAAACAGAAAGAAAAGTGTAGATAGGAAAATATATTGGTGGAAATGGGATTTATGTGGGAAGACTTTATTCAAGAGGTGTGACTCCTGGTCATTTGCTGATAGCCTATCACACTTCACTGGTCCAACAAGTAGGAATTAAAATTAGAAAGCAATATAAAATGAAATGCAGAAAGTTTGGAACCACTAATAATTGTTATAAATTG
This sequence comes from Eubucco bourcierii, assembly GCA_013396675.1. Classification (NCBI taxonomy): domain Eukaryota; kingdom Metazoa; phylum Chordata; class Aves; order Piciformes; family Ramphastidae; genus Eubucco; species Eubucco bourcierii. Next base: position 55,562 of record VWZE01023953.1, on the reverse strand, counting down.
GAATTTATAATGAGCAGAAAATTACAAGAGAAGCCAGGACAACCTATAGTAGTCTATGAGAACCATAAAGAGGAGTTTTTCAGGTATATTGAGTAGAAAAGTAATGCTACTGGAAACTGTCACTAAATGGTGATGGAAAAAATTCTGATAAGGGCAGAAATGCTCAATTGTTTGTTTTTTTTTTTCCTGGTTTGTTTTTGGAAAGAATATGGACTTGTATCAAAGGAAGGCAATAAAATACTGTTTCAGATTGTTTTCAGACTGTTTGCTAAGGGAGGGTAGAGTTAGACAATCTTTACTGTGGGTCAAAACCTAAAAATGGTGGAGACAAGTAAGTTACCCCTGAAATCATTATCTCGGGAGACTTGTGGCATACTCACAATGCTAACCTTTAATAAACCCCAGCACTGCAGAAATATTCCTCCAGTTTTATCTTGATTAATAGTTTTGATTCAGTAATCATGGAATGAGTGCATTTCTGGAAGGGATCAGAAAGGGATTCACCTGATAGCAAGTGCCAGTAGTGATATTCTTCAGCATTTTAATAAATTATCTAGAATCACAGAATATATCTGATTGGAAGAGACCTCCAAGATCATCCAGTCCAACCTTCAACCCAAGTCTGAAGGGTCAACACTAAACCATGTCCCTGCGTGCCAGGTCTACACATCTCTGCTGATTGAACATCCCTAGGTATGGTGACTCCACCATTGGCTTGAGCAGACCATTCCAACATTTGATAACTTTTCTGTGAAGAAATATTTCCTAAACCTCCTCTAGTGCAGGTCGTAACCATTTCCTCTAGTCCTGTCTCTTGTCTTCAGGAAGAGGCTGCCCCCTCCTTGCTCCAACCTCCCTTCTGGTAGTTGTTGAGAGCGATCGGGTCTCCCCTCAGCCTCCTCTTCTCTAGACTGAACAACCCCAGCTCCCTGAGATGGTTCTTGTAGGACATGTGCTCCAGAAGCCCTCCATGACCCTTGCTGCTGTAAATAAGGAATGGTGGAGAGGCAAATAATGACAAAGGCAAGATGGCCAGAGAGATCTGGTAAACTGTACTTACTTAAAGTAAATGTTGAGGTAGTTACTTGCAAAATCATCTAAGAGCAGCACCTAGAAGCCAGACTTGTATTCTGAAAGCTCTGGCTCTGAAAGGAAATCCAGGCACAACCCACTAAACATCAGCTCCCATCTGATCCTGAGACGTAAAAGGCTGCTATGATCTGTAAATGTATAAACAAGGGCATAGCAAATAGGAACAGGGAGGTGACTTTTGAGTATAGTTAGTAGAATCAGAACTAGATTACTGCACATTGCAAAACTGGAGAGTTACAGAAAAGAGCCACAAAATGATTCAAAGGCTGGTAAGAGACATAAACAGTTCAATCTGTTTATCTTGCAGAAAAGAACATGAGAATGACTGTGTAAGTACTCCATAGAGTTTAAGTATTGGGTACTGAAGATCTATTCAGTTCAGCTGAGAAAGGCACAACAGGAACCAGCAGCTGAAAATTATAGCCAGAAAAACTAAAATGAAAAAGTAGATGCAAATGTTAAGAGTCAAATGATTACTAGCTAGCAAGTGCAGTGAATGAGTCTGTGTCTCTTGGTGTCTTAGCATCATGCTGGATGTCTTCCTGGGAAGTGTGTTTTAGTCAAGAGCAAATATAAGTTGTTAGTGGCAGAGGGGAGTAACTGAGTTCAGTGTAATGGGCAGCAGTATGCAGGAATCCAGAACACAGAATTGCCTGGTACATCTAGCTGTAAACTTAATGACAGATAGTGAGGGTGATGTTTAGCTTGGGCTTCTTCATTGTCAGTGACGTTAACACAAAGGTGACAATGAGTTCCTGAGGCAGTGACTCTAAGCACTGGACTCTGTACAGCTGGCTCTGCCTCATGAACTATGAAGCTTGAGGGCTTAAAGGATTGAGAAGATTCCTGACTTTACTGTCCGTTGTGAAGTGTAAACTGGAGAGACCTCTCAGATGTAATTGCTGACTGTCATGCTGGGAGAGATTTTATTGCATCATTCTAAATGACTGTACAGTGGCAGGGTGGACCGTAGTGAGTCTTCACTACTTTTGCTGTTTCAAAATTCAGCTAGAGAAGTTCCTAGAGAGGAGGTAATTTCAGCTCCTTTGTCATTTTGACTGCAGAGGAAGTAGCAGGCGCTCAGCCTGTGCAGGCACTCTGCTGCTTCACCTGAAAGTGCAGTGGTTTTGGAGCTTTCCTTATTCAGCATTGCAAAGGGATTTGTGGCTGTTTCCTTGGCTGAACACGTCAGGCACTAGCCTGTCTGTGAGCTTGCAGAACAGTAGCCTGGGTTAAAACACTAACCTCCTGTCCTCTGAGTTTCATTAGCGTGCTCTTTTATCAATTTAGCAAAAGCTGGTGCTCAATGGGCCCTTTAAGAGGGAGAAGTTGCATTTCTAAGTGGGAAATAACTTTCTTTGTCTGCTCTTAAGGGCCATTTTGGTAGCCCCGTCATAGCTGCCCCTAAAGTCCAGGTGCTGGAAGGGAAAAAGGCTAGGAGATACAACCTGCTTTATCTCCNTTAACACAGCTAATTAACTCCTTCCCCCCCCACCCCTCCCCTCCCAGCTCCCCCCTAAGCGATTAACCCCTTATCAGCCTTTGACTCCAGCCATTTGAAGAGTCTGTGTCTGCAGAGGTATTTACAGCTCCTAGCTAGCCAGCGAAGAGTAAGTCGGCCCCGTTATCAGGGCTCTCAGACAAATGGCTGCCTATCTCCTCAGTGGTCTTGCAAAATCCAGCGAAGTGCTATGCTGTGCTGGCCACCTACTTTCACCCAGCCTCCCTTCTCCGCTAACATTTCACAGATGTGACCTGAGCCCTCCCCTTTCATTGCTTAACAATAAGCAGCACTCCCCGGCTCTGTGAAAGCTGAGAGCAAGAGCACTTTACTTCCTAGCCTGCCAAGAGCCACACGGGGACAAGGCTTTTCAAGCTGTCTCACAGAAATCCAAACTAAAAGATCCATAATGAATGAGCGGGCAGTGCTCGGTGTTGGCAAGGATAAAAAGAGGTAGCTAAAATGTAGACTGCCATACCTAGTGTGGCTCACAGCTATCCTGGTTAGGAGAGGTGATCCTTGGTGTGTGAAACCGAGCTACCATATTCCGTGGAGCTACCTGCCATTTGTACAAGCGGCTTTGACAAACAAGCTTTATGACACGGAGGGAGCAAAGCAAATTAGAATGCATCAGAACAGTCGGCTTTCAGGCGTGAGGACAGAACCCCATAGCTAGCGCAGCGGGTTAGTTATTTCTCCGTTAGAGCGGGAGTTGGCCTCTTCTACTAGAAATCACTGTGTGGTGGCTGTAGCTGCCGCCTTCCAGCAGGGCGCGCTATGGTGCCGGCAGTGTCAGTGCTGAGCGCAGGAACACAAACCACAGGAAAGTAACAGTCGGAGAGAAAAGCACCAAGAACAACATCAAACTGAGAAGGTATGGCCTGAATTTCCAGGCTCCGTGGTATAGCGACCTCCTAAACTGTTGATATGGAGACTATACTACCTCCCTTCCAAGCTTAGGGAATTTCTTGAATGGGCACTGGGCTTTTCGTTAGCTTCCTTAACATCCTTACAAATCACAGGCACACAATAGACATACACAAATACATAAGCATGTCTCCTACATCCTTTAAAGGTAGGGTCGGTGGTCATTTTGCTAGTCATGTGTGGACTGGGGAGACTTTAGGGGCTAGGGCTACTCCTGCAGTGACCCAAGAGAGCTGCCCGGGAGCAATACAAGATGTTGTCTGTCCTACAAGCTGGGGCAGTGTCAGCTCAGGAGTTCAAGATCACACTGAAACCTTTCACGTGGGGCAGCACAGCAGGAGGACTCCAGAGCCAGCTAGCGTTATAGCTTTTGACTGAATGTCCATGGTCTGCCTTGATTTCTGGAAAGGAGTCTTGTTTTCTTTGGGCTTTGTGTCTATGACTAATAAAGCAGTGCATTCACTGCTTTTGGTCCCAGGTCTGCATCACCTCAGGGGTCTTGTTTAATCAGAGGCCTTGGATGAGTTTATACTGGAGCACGGCTGCCCATCAACTGAGAGCTGTGTCTGCTGCAGTGAAAGAACAAGGACAGAAGCAAAGTCTTCATAGCAGCTTTCTAGGGATTGTATTTAAAGCTTTTTACCTCCTCAGTGAAAGAAATCATTGCCCACTCTGTCTCCATTTCAGCTCCTGGTTCATTTGACATGAAAAGGAGACGAACTTCTTGCTAACTGATGAGGAATGCTGGTAAAAGCCTCTTAGAGCCAGTAGTAGTTTTATCACCATATCAGTCAGCTTCAGCCTAACCCTTTCTGTAGGAAATGATGAGAAACTACTTGCAGGGGAAAGCCTAAGGCAGCCTGCGCTGTTGAAGTCAGAACAAGGCCGGTTTTTGCTAGAACTGGTACATTTCTGAAGGGGCTTCATGTGAGGAGTGGCAGCTCCTGCCTGTGTAGCAGTTGCATTGATACCAGCTCTGCACATAGCTTTCTATGGCCAAAGGGGCAGCAAACAGCAAAAGAATTTTTTTGCAGAGAGGGAGTCAACAGGCATTGTCTTGCTTTACTCTACACAAATATATAGATTGAAATTCTGCATGCTGAAGGGGTGTGTGGCTGTGTGTGGAGGGAAAAGTACAAAGGACAGTTGATCTGTGGATATATTTGTACAGCAGTTGTTCTTTGCAGAGCTAGATAGGCTACCCCAGGCACTAGGACATGCTTAGCCAACTTTAGTGTTCAGGATTAGCTTGAGTATCAACACAACCACACCGTGCCGTGTGGATATGCTCAGTGTGACAGTCTTCTTAGAAACTGGTAAACTCTTAGGCAATTTGGGCCAGAATTCATATCCAGCTTAGTATGAAAACATTGACAGTTTATAACCTCTGCCATCTGTTCCTCATCCTGAATCCTTTTAACTAGTCCTGCTAACTCGATGATGAGGTAAGAAGCGCAACTGGGGGACGGACAGGGCTTGTAGCCTTGTCCCTCTTGCGGGAGGGTGAATTGGATGTGCTCTAAGCATTTGGTGGACTTTGAATCCCGGCATCAATTGCTTTGTGTTCTTTCAGAATTCGGAGATCAATGTGAGGTTCTTTGCCCTTAATCCAGCCCCTGTTCATCATTATCACCTCCTCAAAGTGCCCAGTGCTTTGTTACCAGGAGAGGCAAAATCTTACAAGGTGGTCATAATCTCCTCTGAGAGTCAGACAGATATTCTCCCGTGGGTGAGAAAGTGACAGTGACCAAAAGCGGTAGGGGGAAGCAGGCTAGAACAAAGCTGTCCATTGCATCCTTTCATCAAACTGTTAATCTTTCTTTCAAAGACATCACGTTTGTTTGGTGACAAAAGCCCCAAAGAAGCTGAATTGAGCCTGAAATCCTGTAGCAAGATTTAGAGGAAACGTCTTTCATTCAGAACAGGGAGGGGCGAGAGTCTCCTTCATTTTCTTCCCACCAACCAATGGGCTCCCAGAAGCCCACGAAGGTGACGGATTAATGCAAGGGCTCCCCAGGTAGATGCTACGTGACTCCCAGCACGCTCCAAAAACGTTTCCACAGCGACCAGCTGAGCAAGAAATATGGAGTGTGACAAAATCCAGCATAAACTTGTGCTTTGGAAGGAGGATGCTTTGCCACTCTGAGAGATTGCAGTATTACTATAGAAGACCCAAGAGACAATGATCTGTATCATACTTGTCAGAATCAAAACAGTGAGCATTTTAATAATTGTTTTCTTACTCCTTAGAACTATCGATTGCAGATTGTCTTGCTGTTTCCTCCAGTGCTCAGCCCCATTCCAGTCTTTGTTCTGGATGATACCTATGCAAAGTCTGCATATTTTCTTTAATGAAACAGCCTTTCCTTAACAAAACAAAACAAATCAATTATTCCTGCTCTATTCTAATTACCAGGTGGATTTAGGACTGAAGGGCAAACTAACTGAGCTATGAGGAAGGCTGTGTGTTGATGTGTATTACTTCTGTGTTAGCCTTTTCAGTCCTTCCCATCCTCTGCTGCTTATTTGTGTTTCTACATTGTTCCTTTTCTAGTGTTGGCATTGCTGGCTGTGCAGCCAAATTCCAGCTGGAAAAAATAACTTTATTTTTGGCTAGACTGTTTTTCAGCCAGATTGTTGCCCTGACCTGGTTCACTGAGCAGTAAATAAACACTTTTGTGGTCTCTATGATGGAAGAGTTATGAGGTGGGGGGGAGCGGGGGGGCGGAAAATAAGGGTTTGAGTGTAGAGGCTGCTTCAACTGGTTTGAGCAGCACTTTGTCAGATGTCTAAGTATGGCCTGAATTTCACCCAGTACTGGAAGGCACCTGAATATTGTGCATCTGGGACAACACTGCAATCCACGAGTCTTCCTTGTCAGCAGGAAGAGGTATTTTGTACGGAAGTGGAAGGCCCAGGATTGTCTTAATCATTTGTGCTGCAGAGGCGTCCCCAGTGGGAAAGGCTAATGGAGAGAAAAAGCCTCTGAAGTGTGATCATTTTACTCTGAGGTTTGGGCATGGTTGTATTTGTGTGTCATAGACGTGGCAGCCATTAGGACCATGCAAAAGCCACTTGGCAGCATCTGACTGTTTGTAAGCTGTGCTTTCCTGGCTCTTGAGGCTTTTAAAAATAGTGCAGAACCTGCAACCAGCCTGCGTTTTTGTTTAATTATTATTAAGTAGTTATATGGGGAATTGGAAATATTGACAGCAGCGTTAACATATGGGGTGCAGGTGGTGTGTCAAGCAAATGAAAGGGATTCAGTTTGCAGCCAGTAAGTGGCATGAAGGAGTTTGAGCCCCACATAAGAGTGTTTGGATGTGTCCTTATGGCTGGTAGGCTGTGTGTGAAATGTCTGTGTGGCAGAATTTATTGGGAGACAGAGCACAGTGACCTTTCCTTACAGCTGCTCTGCAATTTGTCTTTGTTCCCTATAGACAACAAATTAGAAGTAGGAAGCTCTTCCCAGTGCTGGATTTTATGTTGGAGATAAACAGAAGCTAAATCCCATGGGTAGTGTAGCTTTGTCAGAACTAAGTGCTTGTGGTCATGCAGCCGCAGCGATGTTGCCCCTCTCTGGGTGTTAACATTTGTCCTCCATACTTTCATACTCCCACTCAGGACTTAACTGCAGCAAGATTCGTTACAATGTGCTCTTCTGGCAGCATATTGTGTTAATGGCTAAGTGCAACCATGCCGTAGCTTGAAACACTTCTGTCTTTGAAGAGGAATTGATAATGTCACTTTTATGACCCTCTGTGAGCTTTTGCAACATGAGGCCTTTCTGTCAGGTTGCCTAGCTCTTAAAGCTGTTTCTTCTCAAGCTTGCACTGAAATAAGGCATTGCTGAATTGCCTCCAAAACAGCAACACGATGAGAGGTCATATTGAAAAGTGGACCAGTTTGGGCAGCAGAGGTCTGCAAACAGCCCTCTTAAAAGGCTTTTGTTTAAAAGCTAATGTCTCATGCGCCTTATCACCTCTGTGAATTACAAGATTCAGCCCACAGCTGAGACAGACATGGGGGATGAGACAGCGATCTCTATTGGCAGCTAGAAAGGAAGAAGAACCTGAGAAGGTTGACTTTTGAAATTCAGCCCTGGCGTCCTGACAGCTGTTGAAGGGCCATAAAAAAGGCAGTGGTTTAACACTGGGTGAGCATCAGGATCTTCAAAGCACTTTCTTGTTTGGGAAAGATGTAAGGAACTCCTTAGAATCTCTGCCTGCGTTTGGAGGGGTGGAGGCTGCAGCCCGATTCAAAGAGGGAATAGGAAGCTCCAGATCTTCATCCAGCGGATACTTTTCCCATGCTCTTTCCTCCCACACAGCAGCTCCCTCCCTTCCCTTCTGGAGCAACAGGCAATACTTTCAGCACAGACAGTGCTTGGCTTCCTTAGATTTGCTGGGTGCAGCTTAAGAATTAACTTGCTCTTGAAAAAAATGTGTTTTGAAGAATGGAAACCTCACCAGAGCGGAGTTACTGTGATAGATTCTCTAGCGTGAGACCAATGACCTTCAGTTCCCCGCTCCTCAGCACGCTTTGCATGATGGAAGTTAACTCTGCTGACTGACTTAGGGACAGTACAAGCTACAGCTCACACATAGATGGAAGTTAAAATCAGTACTTAACTCCAGCAAAGCCAGTTTTTACTTTAGAACTAGAAGTCATTTTCCCTCCAATGCAAATAGTAATTTTTTTTTTTTCCTGACAACTTTTATCTAGGAATCTTGGTGTACCACCCAGACAAATGCTCTGTGTTTCCCAGCCTCCCTTAAGAGACATGTTTTCTGACAGAGGGGCAATGATGGGCATAGCAACTGCCAGGAAATAATATGATCCAATGTTTCAAAGGATTTGAACCTTGTATCCTGCATCTGCATTTTGATAATATAACCCATGCAATGGTTTTACTCCAAGAACCATTTGTAATAGCAGAGAGGTGTTTAGGTGTTTTCATTTTCTTTTTTTTAGAGGACAGAAGCAGCATTTAATTTTTATAATTATCTTCATTTTTTTTTTTTGTTTTGGTTTTTTTTGTTTTAATACTGTAATACTAAATGCATTTCTAAGGCTTTCTTTCAAAGGGGGGAAAAAAAGGGATAGTAATTTTAAGCCATTACACTGTTCATTAGCTACTGATTAAAGCACTTTTAGAGTGATTTACAACATTATTTCAAACTCCTACAAGAAAGGTGGGCCTGAAAAAGAATCTTGTTTAAAGATTTGTGAGATTTCAGCTGTGATAGAGAGACTACAGTTGTCTTGCATCTTTCAAGGAGAACATCTTTCTCTGTGTTTCATGAATTCAAACATTTTCTGGACTGTATCCTCAAATGCTGCTAATGTGGTGAGGTTTTGAGGGTGGTGGTGGTGAAATATTCTAAGTTCTCTAATTTCTCTGTTTAAAGAAAAGATCCAAAAGAAGCAGATAGATTCCAGAACTTTGACGTGATGTCTTAGAAGGCAGACAGCAACATTGTGTATCAAATGCAGTTTCTGAAGGGGTTAGAAATGAAAAGCCCAATCAGGAAAAGAATTCTGAATAGATATCTACCTTTGATAGCTGGGTTAGAAGAATGTCCCCAGTGACCTGGTTAGTAAAAGGTGGAAGTGGGCACCTCTGCTGCTGTTTGGCTCTGCACAATAAAGGGCAGCTCTATGACTACTGATCATTATGGCTGAAAACAGAATCTTGAGTGAAAATTACATTACAGTTTTAGGCAGTTTCTTATTTTTTTTCCCCCCGCTGTCCTCAACCTATATTGTGTCTGTCCATCTGGGGATTGCCCATAAGTAACCTTGTTTCATTCAGGTCCTCTTTCCCAGACAAACTTATGCAATGTTAGCAAAACTTTACTGTAGGTATTCGCACAGAACTAGATGCAGAATCAAGGATCAGAGAAGAGGTGGAAAGGATAACAGTTTAGTATTCCCCAGAGGTCTCAAATTTATGAAATGGTGGATTTGAGCCCTTTGAGAGATTGCAGCTTGGACAGACAGTAGGGAAATGAAGCAACTACACATCACAACCTTCAGAGATCCAGCAGGAAAGTGACTAGAGGTGTCTTCAGTTACATCTGTCCATTTCTGCTAGGTGTGAAGGTGCATGGGAAGCTCCTTCGATCAGCATAGCAACTCCGCAGAGACTGATAAGCCTGTGTGACACTGGGTAAATGTTCTGAGGAAATTGTGGATCCTTGTACTGTATTGCCCCAGAACACAGATAAAAGAATTTGAGTTGAACTTGATGTACTCTACCTTCTCTGTAAATCTGTCCAACAAAAAGAAATATGAATTGAAATACAGTTACAGAGACTACTCTCACCATTCCTGCTTGTTATGCTCCTGGCATTTCTTTTTGTTCTTTGTAAATAGTTTGGGGCAGAGAGTTCACCTGTGTACATGAACATATCTATGCAAGCTATCACATGTACCCAGGCTGCTGGATGATTCCAGGATGTTGGGAAGCATTTGCAAACTATATAATCTATAAAGACCATCCAGCAAGGCAAGACATAGTCCTATTCTGGACAGACTTGCTTCTTGGAGGACTGGTCTTAAATTAAAGACAGTAAGAGTTCCTCATTCCATTATCTTTTTGTCAGAGTGGTTCTTCCAGAAGTTTACAGCCCCTTCTGCAAACCAATGTATAAAGGTGCAGCAAGAACCACCGTTATTTGAAGGCTTAGAGATAATTTGTGCAAGTTCAAGTTGCAAGAACCCTGCACTGAAAGCAAAGTCAGTTCAGTGTTCAGAGCAGAAATGGAAAGTTACTTGTCACAATTAGATTCAGACCTATTTGCCACTTGTTGCACAATACCCCTATGTGTAGCCTTGCTGCTGCCACTACCAAATGCTGAAAACCTGTAGAGGCAAAATTCAATAGATGGTTTCAAAGGTTTTCCTCTGACAGCAGATGGCTGTCATGCTTGAGCTACTAGATCATCTGCCTTGTAATGAAGTGTTCTTCACCTGGGCTCCCAGGTTACAAGTTCCTTACATACAGATGTTGTTGAACACCCATCATCTAGTTCCAACCCCCTGCCATAGGCAGGGACACCTCCCACTAGTACAGGCTACTCAAGGCCTCATCCAACCTGGCCTTGAACACCTCTAGGGAGGGAGCATCCACAACCTCCCTGGGCAACCTGTGCCAGTGCCTCACCACCCTCACTGCAAAGAACTTCCTCCTAACATCCAGTCTAAATCTCCCCTCTGCCAGTTTAAACCCATTGCCCCTTGTCCTGTCATTGCAAGACCTTGTCAATAGTCCCTCCCCAGCCTTCCTGTAGGCCCCCTTCAGATACTGGAAGGCTACTATCAGGTCTCCTCAAAGCCTTCTCTTCTCCAGGCTGAAGAGCCCCAACTCTCTCAGCCTGTCCTCATAGGAGAGCTGCTCCAGCCCTCTGATCATCTTTGTGGCCCTCCTCTGGACCCGCTCCAACACTTCCATGTCCTTCCTGTGCTGAGGGCTCCAGAACTGCACACAGTACTCCAGGTGGGGTCTGACGAGAGCAGAGTAAAGGGGCAGAATCCCCTCCCTTGCCCTGCTGGCCACGCTGCTCTTGATGCAGCCCAGGACTCGGTTGCTGTCTGGGCTGCATGTGCACACTGCAGGCTCATGTTGAGCTTTTCATGAACCCACACTCCAAGGTCTTTTTCCTCAGGGCTGCTCTCCAGCCATTCACCACCCAGCCTGGAGTTGTGCTTGGCATTGTGCCTACCCAGGTGCAGGACCTTACACTTGGCCTTGTTGAATTTCATGAGGTTGGCCTGGGCCCACCTCTGCAGCCTGTCCAGGTCCCTCTGGATGGATCCCTGCCCTCTAGCAAGTCGACTGTGCCACACAGCTTGGTGTCATCTGCAAACTTGCTGAGGGTGCACTGATTCCTCTGTCCATGTCACTGACAAAGATGTTAAACAGCACTGGTCCCAGCACTGACCCTTGAGGGACACCACTTGGCACTGGTCTCCAGGTGGACATTATTATAACAAAGCCATGGATTTGCCACTGAAGGAGACAGGAAATGATGGTGTCCAAGAAACCTTTGATAAGTACAGAAATACAAAGAGAAGACCTAGGAAACATATGAGCAGCACAAGCTGGGACACCTGGTTTTACAGGGCTTTGAATTGCATTGTGCCTTTCTGATTCTGCAGCCACCATGTATGTGTTTCCCTTCAAGTTCCCTCCTTGCTTATGTCCTGACTAGTTTGGCATGAACTACGTAAGAGACTGCATGTACTGCGTGAGCGAGCATTCGAGAGCCCAGAGCTTCACAGGCACAGCTAGCTGCTGCCTTTTGGCTACCAGCAAGCCAAACAGCCCTGCAGCTGCCACGAGACCAAACAGCTTCAGGAGCTGCAGTCAGCCTTTGGGCCACACACATCCTGTGGAGACCTGATGTAGGAACTCATGGTGTTAAAGCCTTACAGCCCTTTGGCAAATGCGACTATAATTGGCCAAGAATCAGAACCTGGTGGGAGGGGGAGGACTGGCAGCTGACAGCAATCACAGAAGCCCTTCCCCAGGCTAACCATGACATGAGTAAGCATGAATCATAGCATAAATTGATGAGCCTAAAATTATCTACAAATTTGAATATCATCTAACTGGCCCAACATATTATGAGCTTTCTGCTTACTCTTTAGGTGCAGACAGGCTGACTGCTTGACCCCAAGCCAGTAGTAGCCTGACAGCTCCAGCAGTTTTTGTTTTTTAATTAAAAATAAAAAATTTAAAAGGCCTGCAGATTTTGCTTTCAGATGGAGATTCATCAGGAACCATCTCTACAATTGTAGCTTCTAGGCATTACTGATTTGGTGCTGAACCTGGTATTTTCTTCTCCTGGCAACTTCTTGCCTTCTGGGCATTGAATCTGAGCTGATATGTCAGCCCTCTCCCCTCCAGCATTGTTCCCAGGCTATAGTGCCAGATGCTACACAAACACTGTAGCTCAGAGATCCTTGCATCCAGGAGAAACTGCATTTTCACACTGGCTCTGAACCTCCTCTGTGGAGCCAAAACAAAATTAAGGCAGAAACTAATCCCTTTGCCCCTACCACACACATCTTTTCAATGGTGGAGCCAAGAAAGCCTGAAGAGAATTGACCTCTCTAAATTTTTTTTGAGATAGTTAGGAAATACCTTGGTTTTAATTTTTCTCTTTTTCATCTTTCCCAGTTGCTGCATCAGGGAAACCAGTCTTCCCTGGAGCACAAAAAGTGCCTTCTTCACATGACTAATGGTACAAGTTTATTTTAAGAAGGAATTTCATACCTAGCAAGATTGCTGTAGCTAGTCTTGGCTTCATATAGCTAGACCAAGTAGGTGGCAGAGCTTGGTAAGAGTAACTTCTGCCCACTCAAAAGCAGCTAAGAATAGCTGTAGCCTCTCTTATGAATCAAGTATCCAAGTCTGGAGCTCCAGGGGTCCCTTCCTGTGACGCATATGACATCGCCATCATACCCATGGGAATATGCTACTGTGTGAACCTAGTAGCAGACATCTGGAACCCAGGGCAGCCTGTAATACTGAATTGATGGGGAGAAAAATGGGTAACAAGGTTTCTCCTCCCCCTGACTTCTGATTTCAGGTGTCACAAGCTCTAGTGCAGCCTTATGTACTGTTAACTGGTTAGGCAGAACCCACTGCAGGCCTTCTCCCACCTTAGAGACAGCTTGTGCCAGGAACACTGCCTTTCTCATTAGACTAACTCATTAGAATCAGAGAATAGTAGGGGTTGAAAGAGACCTCTGGAGATACCTAGTCCAGACCCCCACTAATGCAGGTACATGTTCTCCCACAGCATCCTGGACTATCCAGCTAGAGAAGGGAGGCACTGTAGTGGTGCTGCGGAGCTTGCTGTGGCTGGGACTGACCTTCTACCACATCCCAATGACCAAGCAATATGGCTACATCTACTTTGGCACTGGTGAGAAGAACTTCGATCTGCTCTTCATGCTGTGACTCTTCTGTCTGGGATGAAAACTCTGATCAGACATTTAGATTTTACTTTTAGGAGAGTTTTGTTTACTGCTTGTTTTAATAAATATGTGAAACCTCTGAAACATCTGCATTTTGAATAGGACTTTTTGGGGGTTTGGGTTTTTTTTGGTGCATGGACTCTGACCTTGATTTTTATTCTAGGTCTTCACTATATGCAATCCTCTGTCAATTCCAGATTGAATTCCCTGTGTCACTGCAAATCCTTTAGATAGTAACAAATGGCATTTTCTTCCATTAAAGCCCTAGGTGAGAAATTAAGGCTAGGCCATCTGTTTGATTACAAAGACACACTTACACAAAAACTAATTTAGAGACAACATGAATGAATGCCTGCTGTCACCCATGAATGACAAACAAAAATAGAGTTGGAGTAGAAAGCTGCTGATGCATACTGTAAGGGATCTGAACTCTAGAAAGGCATACTGAAGAGTATTTTGCTTTTCAGGTCTTAGGTTTCACTAAAATGAGAGAGGTCTTTCCAGCTCATGGCATGAAACTGCAGGAAAAAATTAACTGTGGGCATCACCTAATCTTTTGCAAAATGTGCTCATTCAAATTCATCTTGAGGAAGTGGTTTAATCCACAGTGACTTTGCCATTAGTAAAGCTCACTGAGCAGAGCTACCTGAGCTAGAAGACATAGTAACTTCTGTGTGTGTAGAAGATAAACCTTTTCTGAATGGTTGTAGGTTGCAAAGCTTTGGGAAAAAAAAACCCAAACCCTTTCAGCCAGAGATCTTATCATTGTACAGTTAATGAAATCTTGGCTCTGTCTCACAGAGCAAAAACATCTTGGCCAGCTTGTGGGGCTAAAAGTAGGGCTTCCATTTCACAAAGGCTAAAAACCATTATAATCTAATTTGATGTCCTAGGTAATAGAGGTTTATCCTTACCATTTGTTCCTGTCCACGCTGAATAGGTTATTAGCAGATGATTCTGATGACATTAGTACAAGGTAAAGTGGCATAAAAAAGCTGTGTAAATTTGTAGTCCCCAGATAAATAACAAAGAAGCGGAGCTAAAGCAGCAGCAACTCTGCACCTTCAGCAAGTTTGCAGATGACACCAAGCTGTGTGGCACAGTCGACTTGCTAGAGGGCAGGGATCCATCCAGAGGGACCTGGACAGGCTGCAGAGGTGGGCCCAGGC
>VWZE01023953.1:3160-40670 GCA_013396675.1 Eubucco bourcierii | reverse complement strand
TCTTCAGCCTGGAGAAGAGAAGGCTTCGAGGGGACCTGATAGTAGCCTTCCAGTATCTGAAGGGGGCCTACAGGAAGGCTGGGGAGGGACTATTGACAAGGTCTTGCAAGGACAGGACAAGGGGCATTGGGTTTAAACTGGCAGAGGGGAGATTTAGAGTAGATGTTAGGAGGAAGTTCTTTGCAGTGAGGGTGGTGAGGAACAGGCACAGATTACCCAGGGAGGTTGTGTCTGCTTCCTCCCTGGAGGTGTTCAAGGCCAGGTTGGAGGAGGCCTTGAGTAACCTGTACTAGTGGGAGGTGTCCCTGCCTATGGCAGGGGGTTGGAACTAGATGATCCTTGAGGTCCCTTCCAACCTTACCATTCTATGATTCTATGACTCTGATAAATTTAAGGAGCCTTTCATACCAGGCCTACAGGTAGCACTTCTCAAGCAGTAGTAAATAGGTGGAAGGTACATACATGTACTGTACAGGGAGAGAAATGGTGCCACCTTTTTGTTACACAGTGTAAAATTATACCCATCTATCAGCCCTAAACTATCCCAGAAAGCAACAATATACCTGATGCAGCAGACTTACGGCAAATGTATTTGCAAGAGTTAAAAACAGGCCAAGTCATCAAGGATGTCAATGTTCTGTATTTGCTAGATCCAGGAGTGAAGCACAAGTCAGGAATCCTGTAAGGGCACAGGTAAGACGCACACATGCCTGTCTGCCACTGCCACAGGTGTTCTGCTGCAAATTACAGATAGTACACATTATTAAAATATAATTTCAGTAGTCATTAAAAATTTATGTTACTGCCAAGGGGACAGTAGTGCTGCAGGAGACTTTTTTGTTCTATCAGTGTCATAGGTTTAAAAGTCTAAATTAAGCAAATTTGAGTTGAAATGCATGTTTCAACATGGCAACACCATTCACTGCTGGAAAAAAAGGAAACTTCCCTTTCCAAACCTAGTCATGGACCATAAGGAAACAAAAGCCTTCATATCTTTTCTGGCTTTGAGGTAAAAGTTGTTGCCCCTGCTCTCTCCAAATAATTTTGCACATTAAACTTTGCTTTGCTGAATCTTGTATTATTCTAGAGGAGCAGGTCACAGATCATTCACAGGACCACAGCACATCGGGGGTTGAAAGGGACCCAAAATGATCGAGTCCAAGTGCCCTGCCAGAGCAGGACCACACAATCTAGTTCAGGGCACACAGGAACGCATCCAGATGGACCTTGAAAGTCTCCAGAGAAGGAGACTCCACAACCTCTCTGGGGAGCCTGTTCCAGTGCTCTGTGACCCTTGCAGTAAAGAAGTTCTCTCTTGTGTTGAGGTGGAACCTCCTGTGTTGCAGCTTACATCCATTGCTCCTTGTCCTATCACAGGGAGCAAGTGAGCAGAGCCTGTCCTCCCCGCCCTGACCCCCAGCCCTCAGATATTTATAGACATTTATCAAATCCCCTCTCAGTCTTCTCTTCTCCAGACTAAAAAGCCACAGGTCCCTCAGCCTCTCCTCATCAGGCAGTGCTCCAGTCCCCTAATCATCCTTGTAGCCCTCTGCTGGACCCTCTCCAGCATATCTCTGTCCCTCTTAAACTGGGAAGCCCAAAACAGAAAGCATTACTCAAGATGGGGTCTCATCGGGGCAGAGTAGAGGGGGAGAGGAACCTTCCTTGATCTGCTGGACACACTCTTCCCAATACACCCCAGGATCCCCTTGCCCTTCTTGGCCACAAGGGCACATTGCTGTCCCATGGCTAACTTGTTATCCTCCAGGACTCCCAAGTCCCTCTCCACAGGGCTGCTCTTCAGAAGATCACCTCCTAACCAGTACTTTTCCTCCCCAGATGCAGGACTCTGAACTGGAGACAATACAGAGTACAAATGACAGTTTTGGAGTAAGAAAATTTGAGATACTGACATGGTTGCAAAAAAACAGGCAAACCACTGAGAAACCACTGTGTTTACTGACCATGCCAGTTCTGGCCACTAGTGATTTAAAATGAGAGGCTTGTGTGTATATTTGACATTATCCTTCAGCAAAGGGTGTCCAACTGGCATGGGTTTTCTGCACCATTTAGGGCCTCTCTTCCAGATGGGCTTTGCAGATCTGCTGGACCAGCGAGTCAGATACCTGTCAAAACACAAAACCATTTCAGTTTGAGACATCACTGAGAAAAGGTTCCAACTGAAGTTGAAGCAGGCACTGCAGCTTGTGCCTTGCCATGTGCCTCTTTGTAAAAGGAATAACCGTGAGCAGAGCCCCTGCAGTTCAGAAGGGGCCACTGGAAAAGAATGTCTGTTTCAGAGCTTCTAATCTGCACCTCTGCGCTGAACCCACTGGCACCTGCCTGGTTTCCAGTCTCACAAAAGCAAATCAGGTGTAGTGTCCAGGCTGCTGGCATGCTGTCCACCTGTAGCTAAGCTGCAGTGCCAAATTCCTGCATTGCAACAGAGCCCAAGACTGAATGCATCCAGCCTCTATGGGAGGTGTTAATTTAACAGCTGACTTTAGTAAGGCAAACTGACTATGAAGGCTAAACTCTGTAAGAAATAACAACTCTAAGAAGAGTGTTAATTTATTTTCAGTGAATAATCAGTTCTTTCTTCTGAATGGCCATGGGTTTCTGGTCTAGTCTTGTACTTCCACACGCCCAAATTTGATTTAGTGTTCTCTGTACAACACTGTTGCAGCTTGCTGATTCAGGATGCTGTAACCTGCAATTTAAAGAGGTACTAGAATGGAATTATTGTAACTGCAAATCTCTGGGAAGAGCAACGTCTAGCAAATATCCTCTGCTTTTTACCATTTGAAGTTTTTAGACTTGGCTTTGCAAACAGGCTGGGGATTTCAGATCTAGAATCAGTTACTGGAAATCTTACCCTGTGACTGGGTGGCCCACACTTTTGTTAGGCTTTAAATCTTCTGCTACCAGTAGAGAGGGGAATAGAGGTCCTTAGAGAAGAGGAGTCTTTTCAGACAATAATGATCCAAAGTAAAACCCTAGCATAATCTGCACAAACAATACTCCAACAAATTAGAATCTGGAACAGACTGATAAACTTCATCCAATGATGTTTGCATGCCTCTGTTGAGTAATCCCATGGTCTTAATGTAACCTCAATCAGTCATCCTCTCCCCAAACAGCTTTGTTACCTTTTAATTGCATTGTGCAAATTTGTGATATTAAGAACTTTGGACAGAGACCATATAATGCATTTGTTCGAAGGCATTTGGCACATTCCTGAGGACAACAAAGCAAGCCTGCTATGCTAGGCAGCTACAGACTGCATAACAGCAGCCCATTTTCCCAGCACTTGCTGCTTCCAGAGTGCTTTGCTTTTGCTTTGAGGAATTTATGATAGTTAAAAACACCTAGAAGTAACAGTAGGAGGGGTCTGAGAGACAGCATAGAAGAAGATCCAACCACTCCTTCTCCTATGCGTGCATTAAATTAGTCCCTTTTGACCTTTAACGTTATGCTAGTGCATTAGTGGAATCCCTTACATAACTCCAGGACAGGAAATAGGAGAGACTCAGTCCTGTCTTTAATTTCACATCCAAGAGGAGTTCAGAGAGACCGAATGCAGGTCCCAATTTGGAATACAGCAAAGAACTATGGCAAGGCAGCTCCTCTGGGAGAAGCTGTGGGGTACTAGATGGACACACGGGGCCAGATCTTTCTTTTCACATTGCTCTCGCACAAGGGGAGGTCTGTAGCACAATTTTTGGTATTTAAAGACTGCATTTCCAGTGAAAGAGGGGGGGGAAAAAAAAAAAAAGTCCCAAATTGTTTTAAAGCATCAATGTGCCAAGTGCAGTTCTGGTCACGTGTCCAGATGCTTACGGGAAAGCGCTCCCATGACAATAAATGATCTCACTGTGGGAGAAGCGAACGTGTGAAAGTGAGATACACATCAAGGTTTAGGTTTAGGCAGACGGTGGCTTTTTAAGAAATCCCTGTTCCTGTGTCAGGGCTGGAAGTGCACACCCCAATTCTGCATAGGAAGAAGGATTTAGTAATGGCCTGATTTTAAAGCTTTTGTTATTTCTCCTTTAAGCAGGTCTAATCCAGCCCTCTGGTCCAGGCTTTTGGCTTCCTTTGGGGACTGCAGGCTGGGGCTTTTCATTGTTAGCTGAAACAGACATTTGGACGCTTTCCCTTCCTGGAGCACATTTGCTTTTAGTGCTTTTAATACTTGCTTTGTCTCAAACTCGAACTCTCAAACTTGTCCTATTTTATTTGCTGCCTTTTTTTTTTTAAAAAAAAAAAAAACCAACAAAACAACCTTGATTCAGCAGTGGCAAAAGTCTGATGCCTGGGAGCAGTCAGTCTACAAAGTTCCTCTTTTCCTCTTTGGCTAGCCCTGGTTCCTACTGATTCACATTTTTTTTTTTTCTTTTCCCTTCTTCTTCCTGAGAGTAAAAACAATGCACAAAAGTCACATAGGAAAGCCTCAAAGCCCAGCACAGAGGACTTTTCTGCAAACTCTGCTGTCCATGTAAGGTAGCATACCCCTTTTCTAGCCAAGTCATCCAACTTTCCATTGTATCCAGCCACACAGTTTGTCTCGGGGAGTTTTTGTATTAGCCTACAAACACACAATGGCAGATGGTCTGAATTTTCTCAACCAGCCGAGAGCTGTCAGGACAGAGCCTCCAGGAGGATGCCAAATGCAGATGGCCCCCAGTCTCCTAACCTGTTACCTCAGTGTGCAGAGCTCCCACTCCACGCAAAGCTGGACCAAACTGGCAATCTTGGGGACCAGCAACTCACTGTGGGGCTCTGTTTGCCTCACGATAGTGTCTGAGGCAACAACTACAATCCTTAGACTCAAGCTGCACAAATAAATAGTTTAGATACAGTGTGATGGGAACCCTGGTGGGATTTCCCTGATGGGAAAAGGCAAGACACACAACAGGATGGAAAAAAACTGTGGTTAGTCACTTGCAGTCATTGCAATTGCCTAAAAAAATCTCTGTGGCATGTGGAAGGCTATTTCTATGGAATTTATTCACTGGACAGGAGGGCCCCAAAGCCTTCCTACTCAGAGGCTGCCACTTAACACCTAGCACTAGGCACAGGGCTTTCATGTGCTGGGTAAGGGAAATGACTTGCCCATGAGGCAACTGCAGTCTTGTACTCAGCCCAAGTGAAGGCCATGCTGGTGCAGTTCAAGGCTGAACTTCTGAACCCTCACTGAACTTCTTCAATCTGGCTTTTGTTTGGATTGAGAGCAGAAGGCAGAGGGCTACAGAATGCAGGAAGCACTCGATCAAAGTCCTGGCAAGACTGCCTCCTCCCTGCCACATCCCTTCCCATGACACCTCTTGGCTCTGCTCACCTGCAAGCCGCTCTGGCTCTATGCTTTTGAATTCACATGCTATACACAGCATAGTTTCCATGAAGATGAGAGAAACCACATGCTGTTGGAGTGAAATGCTGATAGCAGTGAAACCAGATTCTGCTCCCAGGGATGAGAGGTGTCCACAGAGCCTGAGAACTTTGTAATTCATGAGGAGTTCATACAGAACCTGCCTCCTTTGTAACACATAGCAACTTCTTCAGTTCAGGAGGAGGGATTGGATATTATCTGTGCCAAGTTCTGTTTTTGCAGTAGGAAGCTGAAAATGGAGTGGCAGCTGAGCACTCAAAATTAAGCACTCCATAATCTACAGCACCTCTTGCTGATAGAGGAACCTCTGACATTTCTTAGTCCTTTTGGAAATGGAACGACTTCACAGCATTTTGTTTAACCAGTAGTTTGCACCTGCCAGAAGAGTGCTATATAGAATCATAGAATGGTAAGGTTGGAAGGGACCTCAAGGATCATCTAGTTCCAATCCCCTGCCATAGGCAGGGACACCTCCCACTAGTACAGCTCACTCAAGGCCTCCTCCAACCTGGCCTTGAACACCTCCAGGGAGGGAGCAGCCACAACCTCCCTGGGCAACCTGTTCCAGTGCCTCACCACCCTCACTGTAAAGAACTTCCTCCTAACATCCAGTCTAAATCTCCCCTCTGCCAGTTTAAACCCATTGCCCCTTGTCCTGTCCTTGCAAGACCTTGTCAATAGTCCCTCCCCAGCCTTCCTGTAGGCCTTATTCACATTAAGAGAGCATCTAGGTGCTGGTTTGATCTCGGTGGTTGTTCTGGGTAGAGTGTTGGTCCAACACTATCCATGTAACCTTCATGCTGGAAAGCAAACTGCTGAGCTATTCAGGTTTCCATTCCCAAAAGCAAAGGCAGAAGTTTGACCTGCAGCTGTGGCCTGACTGTTCCCTAAATGGTTCTGGTGTGTGGTGGCCTACACAAAGATGACTCTGGAATCTGAGAACAGTCGGTCACTCTGCACAGTGCTGGTGAAGCCCCTCTGAGCTTCCTTGGCCTCATGGGCTAGTGAATATCTTGTCTTGATGCAGCACTTAACTGGAAGTAAACACGCCAGGCTGGAACACAAATGGATGCAGAAATAACAGCAAGAACTTATGAAGAGGAGAATTCAGGATGAGGGAACAATCCTTGGCTGCAAGACAAACTTGCTTCTGGAATCATCCCTTAAAAACAATGAAAGCCCCAGACTGGGCCAAACATGAGAAAATGAACTGCAGGGAGTAATTCTGCATTGATGCGGGTGAACTTCATTGATTTTGCATCCCAAGTTCTGAAAACAAATTATATAGAAGAGAGGGGGCAAGGCAGTAGACTCAAGAGCTTATAGGTGATGTGGGTACTCCCACAGTCCTATTTCTTCAAAAGGACACACAGCTAGTAAAGCAGCTAAGTAGTAACAGTCATGAGCTATTGCTGTCAAAACCAAATCAGACAGAAAGCACAAAAAGGCAAAGAACTGAAGTTCAAGAAATGAGACCTGGATAGTGTCCCAGCTGAACAGGGTAGAAGAGGAGAGCTGGGGACTTAACACCAGCTGAATTCTGATCACCAGATGTTCTCATACATCTCCTATCACCCCCAGAACCACAGAGTCTGGCTCAAACTGGCATTTCACTTTCATGTTACACCACCTTCTCCTCCTCTGTGTTACATTATATCCTGGGTGGGTGATCCTACGATGTGCTAGACAGCTGGATGACCAAGAACAAGGTGGGATCTGCAGACCACTACTTCTCAAAGTATTCTGCTCTTCCTCTTGTAATCCAGTAGTAGACACAGTGTCAGGAGACAGGGTGTGTAGTGGGAGGCCTGCTGCCAAATGACCTAGTGCAAAGCAGGGAAGGTCTTCATTCTCTGCAGAAAAACCTGAGGCATATAGGAGGGAATGTCCAAAGTTCATACAACAGAGACAAATCACTACAGAAAATAGAGCAAGAATTCTGCATTTTAGAAAACATCACTGAACAAACACCAGAGGAGCATGTTTTGGAGGGGCTGAGCAGGCATAGGCATTCTAGCTGGTAAATCCACACTTTACATCACCAGATCAATGGCAGGGCAGCATCCCTGACCCTTGTTAAGACAAGGTACCTTGCTGATAGTTTTGGATGGTGGCATGTTGAAATACATTTTAAGCTCAGCTAGGTGCTAGCCAGTGGATGCCAGACACTTTCTATTTGAAACAGACTCACTTTGAACAGGGTGACTGTGACATGGACCCAAAGGTTCTGGCCAAGACAGCCACAACTGCAGGCAAAGAAAAGTTGAGGAGCAGCTTTTCTGATGCTCTTAGAAGTATATGTTAACACAGCTCCTCACCCATTATATGCTGCCTTAGTACCTTTGTCCAGGAACCATGCCGCTGGCCTGTGCATTGTCTCAGAGGCACAGAGTTTTCCATCAGGATGGTTTGTCCCTCTTTCAGCAGCAGATGGAAAACTTCTTTCAAAAATATTGACACCAGCTTGGAAGAAGCCTGGCCAAACAGCATCAACGAGAGCCTTGCAAAGCCTCAGAGAAATGATGTAATCTGCCAGGCAGGGATTGCTACTCTGAGTCTACATGCACTAGGTGAATGCTCAGGTTTCTATTATGCTAGAGGTACTGGGATCTGACTCCACAAGTTACACTTCTCACAACAGATCTCCAGTCTCAGGCAGTGTGAGTGGAATCATTTCCTGCTCTTATCTTAGGCTTTCATCTCAGTCCTGGCACTCTAGAAGCTGATGGTGTAGTCTAGTGCCAAGAGCTCTAGTAACAGCAGCACAGCCTTCAGCCCAGTCAGCAAGGCTTTCCGTCTCTAGATGGTAGGAGTCGTCAGAGAAACACGTGGGGCAAATCTGGAGTAGACAGCGACTTCTCAGAAGTCCCTCCTTTACAAAAGCGAAAGATTTAGAATCACAGAATGGTAAGGTTGGAAGAGACCTCAGATCATCTAGTTCCAATCCCCTGCCATAGGCAGGGACACCTCCCACTAGTACAGCTCACTCAAGGCCTCCTCCAATCTGGCCTTGAACACCTCCAGGGAGGGAGCATCCACGACCTCCCTGGGCAACCTGTTCCAGTGCCTCACCACCCTCACTGTAAAGAACTTCCTCCTAACATCTACTCTAAAGCTCCCCTCTGCCAGTTTAAACCCACTGCCCCTTTTCCTGTCGTTGCAGGACCTTGTAAATAATCCTTCCCCAGCCTTCCTGTAGGCCCCCTTCAGATCCTGGAAGGCTACTATCAGGTCTCCTCGAAGCCTCCTCTTCTCCAGGCTGCAGAGCCCCAACTCTCTCAGCCTGTCCTCATAGCAGAGCTGCTCCAGCCCTCTGATCATCTTTGTGGCCCTCCTCTGGACCCACTCCAACACTTCCATGTCCTTCCTGTGCTGAGGGCTCCAGAACTGCACACAGTACTCCAGGTGGGGTCTGACAAGAGCAGAGTAAAGGGGCAGAATCACCTCCCTTGCCCTGCTGGCCACACTGCTCTTGATGCAGCCTAGGACTCAGTTGCTGTCTGGGCTGCATGTGCACACTGCAGGCTCATGTTGAGCTTTTCATCAACCCAGACTCCAAGGTCCTTTTCCTCAGGGCTGCTCTCCAGCCATTCACCACCCAGCCTGGAGTTGTGCTTGGCATTGTGCCTACCCAGGTGCAGGACCTTACCTTTCTCAATTTGGAGTGAAGATCTAGACAAGAGATTGCTTACAGGGAAGCAAAGAGAGGAATTTCAGGGCAGAAAGGGTGAGCACACAAGTACAGCTAAGAGAGAAACATTGTCCTTCAGCAGGACAATGCTTATTGTCACAGTCTTGAGACAGACTGTATGCTTTTACAGTGCTCTATTCACTTTGCACCTTCCTATTTTAGAACAGTTTATCAGGAATTGTGTTTTCTGAGAGCAAAGCAAGCAAAGCACTTTTCCATGCACAATGCGAGCTCCTGATGGTGCAACAGTAAGTGCAGCTGAGTAAGAGGCAGCAGGGAGAGTGGCCACATGACTATGAATGGACCAAATTCTCAGTATACTGGATACTACTGGCCACCTGTGAGAACTATCCACCTCAGTTTGCAGTCCTGGTACACGTTTGTCTCCCTGTCTGTTCTCTGGCTTGTTGCTGCATGACTACTTTGTTTTGAGCAGGGAGGACCAAAGTCCTGCAGAGCCAAGCATGCGATGCCTCTTTCACCTTTACCAGCAGCAGTGGCACAGCAATGAGCAAGCTTCTGTGCCTGGTTCCTTTGCAGATTGGGTTAAAGGTCCCTCAAGCACCTGGTGGCAATACAGTATCACAGTATCACCAGGGTTGGAAGAGACCTCAAAGATCATCAAGTCTAACCCATGACCACAGACCTCAAGACTAGACCATGGCACCAAGTGCCACGTCCAAACCCGCCTTGAACACCTCCAGGGATGGTGACTCCACCACCTCCCTGGGCAGCCCATTCCAGTAGCCAATGACTCTCTCAGTCAACAACTTTCTCCTCACCTCCAGCCTAAACTTCCCCTGGCGTAGCTTGAGACCGTGTCCTCTTGTTCTGTTACTGGTTGCCTGAGAGAAGAAAGCAACCTCCTCCTGGCTACAACCACCCTTCAGGTAGCTGTAGACAGCAAGAAGGTCTCCCCTGAGCCTCCTCTTCTCCAGGCTAACCAATCCCAGCTCCCTCAGCCTCTCTCCATAGGGCTGTGCTCGAGGCCTCTCCCCAGCCTCGTTGCCCTTCTCTGGACACACTCAAGCACCTCAATGTCCTTCTTAAATTGAGGGGCCCAGAACTGGACACAGGACTCAAGGTGTGGCCTAACCAGTGCAGAGTACAGGGGAAGAATGACCTCTCAGCTCCTGCTGGCCACACTATTGCTGATGCAGGCCAGGATGCCATTGGCCTTCTTGGCCACCTGGGCACACTGCTGGCTCATGTTCAGGCAGGTGTCAATCAGCACCCCCAGATCCCTTTCTGTTTGGCTGCTCTCCAGCCACTCCCACCCCAGCCTGTAGCTCTGCATGGGGTTGTTGTGGCCAAAGTGCAGCACCTGGCACTTGGATTTACTGAATGCCATCCCCTTGGACTCTGCCCATCTGTCCAGGTGGTCGAGGTCACGCTGCAGAGCCCTTCTGCCCTCCAACCCAGCAACATCAGCTCCCAGCTTGGTGTCAGCTGCAAATTTGCTGGTGACTGACTCAATGCCCTCGTCCAGATCATCAGTGAAGATGTTAAAGATGTTTAAGATGTCAGTAGCTTCAGCATCTACAATATGGGCACTTTAGTTTGCTCCTGAAGTGTGGCTGGTGTCGTTTTGGTGGGATAGGGTGCAGAAAAGTGTATTTCAGTACCATAGGCAGAGCATACCCACTGGTTGAGCACAGAAAAGGTTGCCACCGCAGGCAGAGCTGAAGAGCACAGGGACTTGTTAAGCTGATATTAAGGAATGTACATTATTACCTGCGTTCCTGTCTTAGAAAAGTTTTAACAATGGGCCAAAGCATATAATGAGGCACCTCAGTTTCTCCTCCTTGGCATTCTCTGGGCTACAGCAACAGTGCAGAAAGGCATCATTACCTGCCATTTAAGCAAGGAGGTGAAGACAACTAGAGCAGTCAGAACAGTGACCTCAAGAAGAGCTGTAGCTCAAGGATTTAGAAAATATATCCTTTAACTGTGCAAAGTGCTGCTTGTTCTAATAGGCTCTCTATAGATCCTGTTGGTCCCTTCCTGAACTAGCACTTAAAAATCCATCAGACACAAATGCAGTGAAGGGACAGGCTAAGTTGGGTGTACAGTCCTGATACTACACCACAGGAAAGTGTTGATAAAAGCTCTGGCTTAATTTCCAAAATAAGTATTGGTTGAATGTCTTCAGTATATGGGTATCCTTCAGTCCTCTCTTCAGGCTAGAAGGAAGACCTTTTTATCTCTTGTCTTATGTGGTGCCAGTTACTGTTCCAGAGAGCAATGCAAGAAGTGCAGGTTTGGGCAGGTACAGTCACAACTCCCCCAGAACTGCGACAGTCAAGATTTCACACAGCTCCAGGAGGCAGAGCTCTCCTCTTCCAGTGGGCTGAGAAGACAGTATCATGAGGGACTAGAATAGCACTCATGAAGCACCTCTGCACTCCATCCTGGCTCTAGGACTCATTTGTTTAGTTCTAGCTCTACCACCAAAATTTTCAATGTGATTTCCTGATCCCATTCTCTTGTCTCCACCTAGACCCCAAAGCCTGCCTATGTCAATGCTTTTCCATTTCCTCAGCAACAGCTTTGCCCTTTTTTTTTTTCTAAACTTTGCTTCCACTTTGCCTGCTATGTTCCCTTGCTGTGAGGGAAAAAAGAAGGAAGGGACCAGTAATGCAACAGGGAGGGCTGGGATCCCAATCTCCAATTCAAATCTCTTAATTTTAGAGGTATAGCATCACACCTACTTGCATGTGGAAAGTATCTGGAGGTATCTGTTCTTTGTTCTCACTAGAGGTCTATGGAACAATTTGCAAGAGTCAGGCAGTAGATTTGGAGTCCCAGAGCGATTCTGGCGAGATACAGGATTTACCATTTCCTGTCTCAACCTGCTATGCAGAGTTGCTATGTGAATGCTAACTAGATAATGTGCTCCACCCCACAGCTGCTAGACAGGCACAGCTCCTAAAGAATTCCAAAGACTTGTAAGACACAAGAAAGAAGAAGTTTTTAGAGGTGAAGTATCTGATGGCTACAGAGCTGCATCAAATGTGGTGTGCTCTAATTTGATCCTCATTGATACTCAGTGTGCATCCTGTCGGTATCCAGGGGACATTTCCCAGAGCTTGCCTCAAATCTCCACTGTAGAGTCAGACCTGAAATGCAGGAGTTTTCAGCCATCCCTATCCCTGCAGCCTAAGCTCTCCCAGCAACAGCCCCATGGCCTCTGGTAACCCCATGGCTTGCTCATAAACCGCTCTGACATCCCCATGGAAACAAAGAGTGAGATCACAGACAGGGGATTAGCACTTCTGAGCACCCAGCACAGTGCAGGAGGTGACCACAGGCTCTTCCTTCACCCATCAAAGGCCAGGGGCCATCCATTTCAGGAAGGAAGACCCTGTTGAATGGAAAGGGCAGGTGAAGGGTGAATTGCTGACTGAGGGAAACAGGGATGGAACAGAAGGGAACAGGCTTATGATAGGCCTTTGCTGGCTGCTCAGGCTCCAGTTCACTGTTGGCACACCTGGGCGCGCTCCTGCTGTTGGAGACCATGCACTAAAAGGCTAAGAAAGCAGCTCACTACCCTGGACTTTGAAAGAGCCTACTATGGCTGCCTCAGAGGTTTGCTAGGAGTAGCAACATGGAATAAAGCCCTGCAGGGGACAGTGGCCCAAGAAAGCTGGTTAATATTCAAGGATTATCTCCTCCAAGCCCAGGAGTGTTGGGAAAATGAAAAGCCACTAACTGTAAATGCAGATGAGGTTCAAGACCACCCAAAAAATCTCAAGATACAGAAGTCCATGGGATCCATCTGTGAGTCCTGAGGGATCTGGTGGATGAGCCTGCTAAGCTGCTTTCCATTGTATTTGAAAAGTCAGGCCAATCTGACTGGAAAAGGGGAAACATAGCACCCATTTTCAAAAAGGGTAAAAAAAGATGCAGGAACTACAGGCTGGTCAGTCTCACCTCCATGCCTTGCAGGATTATGAAGCAGATTCTCCCAGAAACTCTGCTGTGGCACCTGAATACAGGGGTGATTGGTGGCAGCCAACACAGCTTGACCAAGGGCATATCATGCCTGACAAATGTGGTGGCCTTCTACGATGGGGTAACAGCGCTGATGGACAAGGGAAGAGCAACTGACAGAGAGAGGAAGGGAGGGAGGGCACTATTCACCTGTTGAGCACGGGTTTCTTGGGGATATGCCCTTCAGGAAGTGGAGGCCTGTGGTTTGGCAACAAACCTGAAAGAGAAAGATGTGAGAATATTTTGCAGTGCCTCATTGCCTCTATAGCATCCAGAAGTTGCATTACACCTTATAAGCCAGGCAACCCAGGTTCCTGCCGGGACAGTAGAGCAAAAACTCAAGCACAGCAGAATGAGTCATTGTTGAACATACACCTTAGCCAAAGAAAAGCTAGAAAGTTCTGTGGGTTTAGTGGGAAAACTCACAGGCACTGAAGAGGTTTTTTGAGAGTGCAGAGGCACTGGTGTCCAATCAGATTCCATCTTCAGGATGATAATCTAACTATTAAAATTCTCAGTGCACGTAACTTTGATACAACTCAGGTACCAGGCATAAAGATCAGCACAATACTCCAACTCTGTCAACCTGAGTCCCACTCCCAGGGTAAAGCAAAGAAGTCTTCACAAGGCAGATGGTAGACAGGTGCATGTTATTAATAAGGTAGGTCAAGCTTATGCTAAATCAAGTAATTTCAGAAGCTGGAATTTAATCATTAGTTACTAGAGACCAAACTACCCAGTAGTGCAACAGTAGACTCATCTAGAGAGGTAACATCTGCTGCCAAGGTAGGAGCTAAGAAAGCCAAACAAGCAGTCTCCAGTCCATCATCTTGTCCCAGCACTTGGACCATAATGAGCTTGAGGATAACTGGACACTGACATCTCACTGAGCTACACTAATTGCGTGGGAGACGCCTCCAAGGGATTCTGTAGGTACTCCACAGTTAGGGGTTGTCTCAGGAGGAGGTTAGGTACCTGCACGGTGAGCCATCTGCACACAGACAGCAATCTTCTTATGCTCTTCCAGACAGAGACCTGTGATCCGTCGTGGCAGCATCCCTCCATCAGAACGGATAAACTGACTCAGCAGCAAGACATCCTGTGGGAGCAAGAGAAAAGCAAACCTGACACTGTTACAGCTACTTTAACTGCTGTGATTCTTAGGTGTTGTGATGACTCTTACGCTCTGCACAGAACTCAGAACAAAGCAAAACAAAACAATGACTACTTTTTACGCATTTTGGCTGTAGCTTCACAACAAGTGGCTTTAGCTTGCTGTCACTGTGCCTGCCAGCTTGGCTCAGTAAGGTCACTCAGATGGTCTGAGCCTTCCCCTGACTTCACCAGCGTAAACATCTGATGTCAGCTGCAATCCCTGCTACTTCACTGTCAATTGCTCCAAGATTCTAGAAAGATAATGTGTCCTAGGTACTCAGGCACAGTTACACAAGACCTACAGATGGATAGTGTTTACACAACTTGAAATGCCATCACAGCTGCTAACCTAAAGGTCACAGATATGTTAGATCACCTCTGGCCCCCTCCTTGTTCCCTCAGAGCAGAATTGTTCTCTGCTATCTGCTCCTCAAACTTTTTATCCAGTTTCCCATGGTGGAACTTTTCTCATGTCTCTCTGGAGAGGTGGAGAGCAGGGAAACGGTCCAAGATCTTGCACAAAGAATCTTTTTGTAAGAAAAAAACATGTACTGAGGAGAAAGGCCTAATTGGATAAATGGCTGCCTTCAGTCCTTTGACTCTGCATGCATTTAGGTGGGGCTATTACAGCCATGTTGGATGGAAGGAGCACTTGGGGCATGCAGAGGGTTCATCTGTGATTCAAGACTCATTTAGGTTACACTGTTGTTGACCTTTCCAATTAAGAGCTCTAGAAATGTAAAGCACTCTTAATAAAAACAAAATTTAAAGGATGTTTAGCGTCAGATAGTATCACACAGGGTTGGGATAATTTTTTTAAACACAGCAGCAACAGCTGCTGCATGAGCATCCCATTAACTGTACACACTGCAACATCTCAGTATTTAGATACGTGCTCTTCTTTTCCAGACATGGCACAAGTGCAAATCTACCCCTCAGGCCAGGTCCCCTTGGCAGGTCCCCTTGACATGCTGATGTCAGCATACGTTGGCCTAAAGGGCCTCTGGAGACTCTGTGCTTGTTTTTCCCCCATCTGTTGACAGATGCTGCTGGTTGAGAGCTTATTTCTCCACCACTGTCGTAAACATGTTCATAGTTGAGGTAGCTGAACCATGTGGAGACTGCCTGCAGGCTGGAAGAGACCTGCCAGCAAGCATCCCAATAGCATGAGAATTCAAACCAGGTGTGCCAGCACTTTATCCCCTCCCCCCCACCTCCATATCTAGGGCTGCAAGCAGGAACAAAGAGTACTTGTTGCTTTTTAAACTGGGTGACCCCTGACTCTGCCTGTTGTTCAGATTTGCAGACCTGCTCCTATCCCACATCTTTGCTCTTTACAAAGAGCTCCCTGGAGCAGTCCTAGTTTCATTCATTGCCCTTGCAAATGCAATCACAAGTGGACATAAAAATGAATATTCAGAAACATAGCTATCCAGGAATTATACATGTACCCCACCACATAAGACCATCTCAGCTCTGAAGAAGCCTTCTGGAATTCAGTATAGCTTTCTGGTAATGACTGATTATGACAAATATCACCATGTAAGTTTTGCAGTCAAAATTTAGAGATTCCTTTTTTTGTCTTGGGTTTTTGTGGTTCATTTTTGTCCTCCTCTCTCTCTCTGCCTTCAATACCACCCTAATATCATCATGATGCACAACTTCCCTCTTTCCTTATCTGGCTTCCATTCTACCTTCGGTTATCTTCAATGAACTTGTTCAGATTTTAGGATCCAGCTCCTTGGAAACACCGCAGGTTAGGCAAATTCTCCTTGATACAATGTGTCGAGATACCAACCACCATACAAAGTGATGTACCCAATGATGTGTCCTCAGCTCAGCTAAAACAAGGCCTTGCCAATCAGAACAGTAACCAGGGGACTAGTTGGTGCCAGCTGTGTTGATGGAAACTGGATGGAGGCCAGCCAAACAGTCCAAGGGCACTGACTTTTGGCCACTCCTGAGATGCACTGGAATTCAGGAACCAGAGCAAAACCCAGCCTATTTTGTCTCTCTTCTTTAGCCACACAGTTCTCTAAGTCACCAGTAGCCATTTAGCATAAACACATCACTTCCTCAAGTGAAAAAGGGCTGTTCAGCTGCAAGTGCCTAGAAAGAGAAAAAAATTCTAGACTTTTCTATTAGCCTGCTGCACTGCTCTGTGGGAAAAAAGAGCTGATGGTAAGTTTGAAGCTGTTCCAGTCTTTGCAACTGTGAAGGCCTAAGCAGGCCACAAGCTCTTCTGAAGGGTGTGTGTGGTCTGAGTGATTTCTTTTATTACCGCCACGCCTTATGGAGTCACAGGGTTGTTATCAAGTGTTTCCATGCAAAGAGAAGAGGGGGGGAAGCAAAGGGAGAGACTTTCTTATTCTCCCCATGGTAAAAAAATGGCAGGAAAATCCATCCTCTGTTATTATCTCTGACCAAAAGTGTCGAGCGACCCAACAGCCTTTTTTAACTGAAATCATTCTTATTTCAGCCGCGGCAGCTCCGCATTACACTCGTGTCATTTGGCTGAAAATGCTGCACATTTGACAGAAGGTTTGTCCATTTCTGAAGACCCCCTACAGTTAACAGGCCAGGTGCCTCACCCAGATGCAGCTTACCACCGGGAGAAAGCAGACAGGTACAGCCAACTTTATGGGGCAGCTGCGAAGAGAAGCGAACAACTATGCGGAGCGGTCAAAGGAAAAAAATATGTCTGGCAAGTTCTCATGGCGCCGTCATGTTTCATGAAATTCAGATTTTGTGCTAGTGGACAGCCAAGTCTGTAACCACGGATTTGCTTTAATCACTGGACAGCTCCCACGAGGCTGGACCCAGATTCCCACCCCTGTAATCTGCAGCATTAGATGAAAACAACTTGGATTGAATTAATCTAGGGCTAATAGGCGAAGCTTGCAGCTTGGTTTCCCCTAATTGCTGCCAAAGCAAAATGACATATTTACTGCCTACTCAGGCTAATGATGTTTGAAGTGAATAAGGGGGAAAATGAAAAACAAGTTTTGCCTTCACCTCTGAAAGGGCTGGATAAACTTGCTAAAGGAAACACTATGTACAGCATGTTCCTGTGAACGGATTGCAACCAAAATGCAGAGACATTTCTGCATTGTAATATCTGCAAACACTTTGCAAAGCAGGATCCTGGACTGCTTGCATACGACTCATTAAAACCTTCATTTACTGCAAGAAAAGTTCTGTCTGTGTG
Source organism: Eubucco bourcierii (assembly GCA_013396675.1). Lineage (NCBI taxonomy): Eukaryota > Metazoa > Chordata > Aves > Piciformes > Ramphastidae > Eubucco > Eubucco bourcierii. The sequence goes on along the minus strand of VWZE01023953.1, from coordinate 23,234 downwards.
GGCTGCAAAGACTAGTCTGCCAGTCACTATTTCTAGCTATACAAGAGTCTAGTTTTAACTTTCTCCTTTATTCCTGGGAGCTGTACACCATTCTCTAGGCATTTTGTAACAGGATTGCAGATTTCAGTCCAGTTGCACCCTAACAATGACCAAACCCAAATTTTTAAATTTCCAATGAATTTGGGAAAAAAAAAAAAAAAAGATAAAAAAATCAACTAAGGTCGTTGTTTCAATGGACAGACATGTGCAGACCACAAACTCTGGGAATTTATACCTTAGGCTCTGTTATCCCAAGCCTCAGCAGGGACTAAGGGTTGAACTGGCAAAAACAACTGCAGCCCTCTACACCACAGCTGAGGCAGGTTGGAATCATGACCTATTAGTGCTCACAAAGCCTGCTCAATTGATTAATAACTTTGGGAACTTTAGTCCCCCGGTTCTCTGACAGCCAAAGTAACTCATTATGCCACTACTTTAGACTGTGCTAGTTGCACATGACAAAAGGAAAGTGCTATGAGGTCATATTACTCAGCTCCCTCAGGGGCTAATTCAACACTTCCCTTTTCATAGTGCTTCATTCACCTCAATTACAAGCGTCCTAAGCAAAAAAGCTCACACTTTCCCTTCTGTGCAACTGACTGATCTCAATTTATCAATTTCAAAGAAGACTGTGATCCATCTATTCTGATCTCCTACCCAGCAGAGGTTATAGGTTATGCTGTATGAACTTGTCTGTATCTAACGAAAATAGCTGTTCTCAATTTACAGATCTTAGGACAATTAACCACCAGTGAGGGAACTGTGGCACTGTTTAATTATCCATACAGTCAAATGCACACACTTTATTATTTAGGCATTTCAAGATTCTGCTGCTCATCACTGTTGCAGCAAAGAAAAGTAGCAGTGAGCTCTTTTGTGAAGAAAAGGGAGATTTTGTTCACCATAGCATTTAAAAGACTGAAAATTCATGACTGGTACAAAGCATTCAAACACAAAAGGGTTTTTTTTTTTTTTTTTTTTTTCTTCCAAGCAGAAGAGGTGGTCCACTCCAGAACTGAAACATCTCCTAGTTGTCATCAGCCCTTCAGAGGAAAGCTTCGAAACACTGAGGTAATGAGCTTATTTAGTTCTGAAATATCAGTTCACACTGCCCTCTCTAGAGCTTTGTACAAGGGTTCCTCTGCTCTACAGCAGGAGGACTGGATATATACATATACACTAAATGCATATGCATGACAGCCAGGATGGCCATGTTCCTAGCTTCACTCTCAGAACCATAGGTTTTTGGGAACAATCTCACCAATGTTTCCCAAGACTCTGGCTGCAGGATCATATACAGTTTTCTCCTGCATCCACACAGAATGGCAGAAACCATGACCTATCAAACTGACTTGTGGAAGAAAACTCATAACCTTGGTTCACTCTACAAACACGCCTATGACTCACACTTTACATTGTCCGTTGGGACCAACAAACTACGTCTAATCCTGGAACTTAGGCTCTAGAGTCTCAATCTGAAACTGCTTCTTCAGCCCTTGATGACACTGTTGTCTCTATGTGCAACAGCCTTCTACCACAGAAAGCAGTGGTATGTGAGACTATATATTGCTTTCCAAGATTTAATCCATTCCTTGTAGCTCATCTCATCCCCAAGTATTGGTTTATAGTTTCTCTGGAATTGTTAATGTGTGACTCACGGTATGCTTTCTGGAAATCTGTACTCAGTTTAATGGTGTTGATGACTCCTCATGTTGAAAAGTCAAATGAAACTATATTAAAAAATGCCCTATTTTCTAGTGGATGCAATTGAACTGTTTTGATCACAACACAATTCATCAACCACAAAGAAACAGTCACAAGAGATCACAGAATCATAGAATGGTAAGGTTGGAAGGGACCTCAAGGATCATCTAGTTCCAACCCCCTGCCATAGGCAGGGACACCTCCCACCATTACAGCTCACTCAATGCCTCCTCCAGCCTGGCCTTGAACACCTCCAGGGAGGGAGCAGCCATAACCTTCCTGGGCAACCTGTTCCAGTGTTTCACCACTCTCACTGTAAAGAACTTCTTCCTCACATCTAGTCTAAATCTCCCCTCTTCCAATTTAAACCCATTACTCCTCATCCTGTCATTACAAGACCTTGTTAACAGTCCCTCCCCAGCCTTCCTGTAGGCCCCCTTCAGATACTGGAAGGCCACTACAAAGTCTCCTCAAAGCCTTCTCTTCTCCAGGCTGAAGAGACCCACAGGCCTGTCCTCATAGGAGAGCTGCTCCAGCCCTTTAATCACACTAAACTGATACTACATTTACATCTCACATCTCTGATTTCACATGCCTGGAGTAATTGCAAGTATTTTGTCTGGCACTATTGCTGTGCTCATGTTCTTCATAATTCATGACTCATAATCAGTCCTACCCAACAGATAATTTTTCACTCCTAGTTGATACCACTTTACTTGGAATCTGCAATATTTGATTCACCATGTTGTAACCATCAGCATCATACTCTCCTTCCTCTTTCAACTACTTTGTATTTCACTTGCTATTTGCAAACCTTTTGGTGATTCCTTAGTATTTTTTTTTTATGTTTTCAAAAAATCCTGCATTTGATACAGTACATTCATTGGCCAATTCCCTCACGGTTTTGGGGCTACACGCAATACAGGCCTGCTGGTCTGTATCAAATTAAATGCTTCAGTTATTTCTGTATCTGCTTTTTCCTTTTGTTTCACATTTGCAAGACTGCTATTACCATCTAGACATTAAAACATAGTTTTTCTTGTGTGCTCCAGGACTGCATGTCAGCAGCTCACTCATTCTGCAGCCAATGCAGCTTTCAGTCTCCTTTTCCTCTCATTAACGGATTCTCTCTTACACAGATTTCTTTTCCTCCAGATGCAATTGTATCTCTGTCACCCTAATCCTATTGACATTAACTTATTTTGAGTTTTCTGTTACCTTATCTCAGGAACAGCACATTCCTGTCTGATTTTCTTCTAATTCCAGTACAGGGTTTTTAGCTTTCAAGGAGGCCCCTAGTCCTTTTGTAAACTCTGTTTGAATAACCTCTTGTAAAGTTACATTCTGCAACTTCCATCTCATGCTTCTTATTCTAAAGTGGTTTTGACTGTTATGTTTTTAAGCCTTACAGGATTTCCCTTCCATTTTCTACATGTAGTGCTAGTAATTCTCTCATTAGTTAATAAACTCATCATTATAATTTCCTTCAACAACCCTGACTCAAACATATTTCTTCTGCTGCAAGGGATGTAAATATGTATGGTCTCCTTCATACCCATCAAGAATTTTATAAGGTATATAAACCAGTTATTACTGTAGTGGACAATGACCTACTGAGACATTGTAGTGCTTGAAGACATAATTAATGCAGTCAGGTCTTTTGGCCTCTCTGGAGATAGACCAGTTGACTAACTGTTGTGTTCCAGTTTGATTCTCCTGGAAGTGCAAAGCTGAAAGGCAGCTGGGCACAAAAGAGGTATACATAGCCTTCTCAGATCAGATGGTCACATATATAATTCCAAAGCTCCTATTAGATAGGAACTCGTATTTCTTTTTCCCAGGGAAAACATCAGCCAAGGCAAACAGCTACTACGTAGGACATTCCTGTTACACTCTATGGAAGGAGAGATGGAGTTAACAATCTTGACAACACTCAGAAAAAGACAAGAGGGGCAAGGTTGTGCAGTATGTAGACCTGAGAACAGTGTTTTCGCACAAGGATAGGACAACTCTCCTTGATTAAACTTACCACGTAGTCGTACTTGTGCTTCAGATTCCAGCGACAGATAGGACACTGGCCAGAGGGGTTTGGAGGAACTGGTGCTTCAGGATCCTCTAAAATTCTCCCTTCAATCTAGGAAACAATTCAAAGGATACAATGATTAGAAGTAGTTTAGACCTGCAGCTATTGAGAGAAGAAAAAAATAAACAGGGCGTAGAGAATCATTTGTTAACTTCTGTGCTGGTTTGAGGCTAATTGGAATATTTTAATAGAGAAAATTAAAGGCTGTGAAAAGGAAACAATGGTGATGTCTACCCACTCACAGGCTTGCTGAGATGTTTAAGTACTCAAAACACAGATAAGGCAGTCTCTGGGGCACAGCGTCTCGGGCGGTCTAGCTTCTGGCTTCTCTCTGCCAATTAATCTCACTAACCACTTTTCTTCTAACCCCCCTGGCCGATACTCCAAATTCACCTTGTGCATAAGGCAAACCTTGGGGTAAGGTACAGGGGTGGGGAGAAGGTGGAAGGGTGGTTGGGAGCCCCTCTTGGGGTCTTTGACTTCTGGGAGGGGAGTTGTGTTTCTGTATTCCCTTTAACTTGTCTATTACTGTAACTGTTCCTGTCTATAGTGTATATCTCTGCTTGTACATTGTGCTGAGCTGTAAATAGAGCTTCAGTCCTTAACTTCCAGCCAGCTGAGTTCTAGTCTGGGTTATTTTACAAAGTGTGGGGGTGCAGGGAACTCCCAAACCATCACAACTTCTTATATGTTTCACTAACTGTAAACTAGTCAGCGTGAAGTTCTCCTATTTGGTTGAATTCCATATATTACATTACTCCTTAGAAGCACCATGCCTTGAAATTGTAGTGGCTCTTTAACCACTTTAAGCTTTAAAACACGTGTTTTTTGGGCATATGAGAATGTCACAGAACAGCAGACACAAATTGTGGACAAAAGTATGCAGGGGCTTGCAAGATCATAAAACACCAACAGGGAAAATTCTGAACAAAAGCTAAATTTAAGAAGGTACCATTAGGAGATGTCTGCAGGTTTGTGGTTTTTTGTTTGTTTTTTTGTTCCTTTGTTTTGTGTTGTGTGTAGTTTTAAAAAGTAGCATTTTATTATTTAGATTTAAAAACACCAACATGCATCTGATTCATGTCAAACACTTCCTTCAATACCGGGAAGAGCAGGGACATATAGAAAGAAGGATTCCAAAGACTGACAGCGTTGGTAGGATAAACGGAGTGACCAGAGAACATGCTGAGAAATATGACAGCCTTTTGGTTGGTCAATTTATGCCACTTCCTAGAAGATTTTTCTTCATCTAGGTGTAGTGATTGCCCCTGGATTAATGATAGGATGTTATACAGTAGAAATATCCAGATCTTCCTTATGCTTCTAGAATGTAGCAGAAAGAATTATTTTTCTAAAGGGCTCTGCTATTGCAATGCACATCCTCTGCACTTCAAACCTCAGTTAATGCATTAGGACCTAGCAATGACAGGACAAGGGGCAATGGGTTTAAACTGGCAGAGGGGAGATTTAGAGTAGATGTTAGGAGGAAGTTCTTTACAGTGAGGGTGGTGAGGCACTGGAACAGGTTGCCCAGGGAGGTTGTGGATGCTCCCTCCCTGGAGGTGTTCAAGGCCAGGTTGGATGAGGCTTTGAGTAACCTGTCCTAGTGGGAGGTGTCCCTGCCTATGGCAGGGGTTTGGAACTAGATGATCCTTGAGGTCCCTTCCAACCTTACCATTCTATGATTCTATGATTCTGTAATTACAGTTTGAATCCCCTTTGAAACTGGCTGAGCACAGAAATCCACTGTGTGTGCTGTGTTGGCCTGCCATGCTCCCTCGTTTTGGTTAAAACAATTTCAGGGCAGGTTCTTCTCTTCAGGTCTTGGTGGGAAGATTAGCAGTTTGGCTGCCTGAAGAGAACAAGAAGAGACTCTTCATCACACCTATCATTATACTTTATATATATTCTTGTCCAGTCTTAGAGATCTTGCTAACTGCCACATGCTACTCGATACATAAGTAAACTAGAAATAATCTTTGCCATTTAGATTTCAAATGTGGCAATGTCCACCAGTACAAATACAACAAGAAGGAAACTCAGGCTTTCAAAGGCATGAGCAACCAGGCTTTGACTGTTTCGCTAGTGAGCAAAAAGCTGTTCCCACCTTATCACTTATGTATATTACAGATTAGCAGTTAGATGCATTGTCTTCTACCTATTACTAAGTAAATCTTGCTCCACTCTCCTCATAATATATACACATTTCAAAATATCTGTGTTACCTTTCTCCAGCCGAGGCAAAGGCTAGCATGTTCAATGTGAGAAGAATAGCACAATCTCCTTCCCCCTTCCAGTAATTTCAATGTTGCTTCTAAAAAAACCAACCCTCTCTTGAAAAAGTGCAACTGACCTTAATAGTGTCAGTTAAGGTAAAATTCTAATTCTGGTGCTTTAATCTCTTCCCTTCTGTCTTAAGCCATAGCTGAGAAAATGCTCATTAGTTATTCAAAACTTCTGGTTTATTTTCAGGAGCAGTTTTAGCAAACAAGGTTTTCCTGAGGATGCTCCTTTCACTGAATGTTTGGGTTTGTTTTTTTTTTTTTTTTTACCACGAAGGGTGTTACAAGATGCAAGTTTTTTTTATCACTTGCAGTCGCTCTGGCACACACTGCAAAGTAACGTACACAAACCAGATCAAAGGCAAACAGCACGCCTGGTGTACAGCCAGCACAGGGCCATCCTGCAACACCTTGATGCCTAGGGTGAAGTGACAGAGCCACTGGGCAGACCTCCTCCGTGCCTGCCCACACTCGAGACGACGCCAAGTGTCACTATTCTAAGAAACAAACCCAAGCCAAGCACTGCCTCTCGCGTTTTGGGTCCCGAACGTCTCTCGTCAGGGCTTCAAACTTGACCAGGAGTGGCCGACTAGAGCCACCTGACACCAGTAACAGGGCGATGAGCCCGACCTTCAGCAGCTAAACCTTCCATCGCTTTTATGTACCCACGATAAAATCCCACCTTGTTCTTGCCTGCACACTGTGAGGCGTCTTTTAGGCAGAACAGGGATTCTTTATCTTTTGTTCGTTTGGTTTTTGTTGTTGTAAGGAATACAGACGGTGGACACGACGGGTGCACACAAATGGCAGCTGGAGAGAAAAGCGACGGCAAGGGCAACTATACTGAAGAAAAGGGGTGCATGGACTTACTGTGGTCGTGTTGCCTTCAGTCACCTCAACGACTAAAAGAAAAAGAAAAAAAAAAAAAAGAGAGATAAGAGGGCAAGACGAGGCTTCATTCAGCCCAAAAGAAACAATATTTTGGAGGGGAGAGGATGCAACAGCGAATGCAACCGTCTCTCCCGACCACGGAGAGGCACTGGGGCACGCGGCCATCCCCGGACTCACCTTCCCGGAGGCCTCGGACCGGTGGCGAGGCCCAGCCATTCCCGAAGAGCCCAGTGAACAACCGCCTCAAGCCCCCGCGCAGCAGGCTGGGCGCCGCCATCTTGCCACCGTCAGCGCCGCTGCCGTCACTGCTGCTTCCGCTAGAGGGAGGGCGGGCACTGCCGGCGACATTTTGGTGCGCCTCTCTCCCCCGCCCCTCACTTGAGGGGAAGGAGGGGGCGAAAAGCTGTTAGTCTGACGCTTTCCCCTCATGGTTAGCTGGGGTGGTTTTATTTCTTTATTTGCTTGTTGTAAGATTTTTGTTGTTATTTCGGGATTTTGGGTTTTTTGCCTTTTTTTTTTTTTTTGGGGTGTGGGTTTGTTGAGCTGTTGTCAGCTTGGGATGGGGATTAGTCTAAAGATAGTGCTACCTGCGTGTACGCTTCTGCCACGGCACCTGAGTTTTTCCTGACCCTCCAGTGAGAGAATGAGCAAGAGGTCGTTTTGCTTAAACTGTGTGGTGGAGATTGTCCTCTGCTTCCATGGGCTCTGGGGCGTATCAGGAGGTGTTTCAGGCTGGCTTTACATCTGTGTCTGCCAGGGGCGTAGAGGTCTCTGCATGTTCCTGCACTGGATTATGTCATTAGGCAGGTGAAGATTTGAAGGGGCATGTTGCCAAGATAGAAACTTAACTCTTGTAATCAGACTAGTTTAGATGCATCCCATTTTTGTTTTGTTATCATTTGTCTTTAGTGGGTATTCAGCAGCTTTCAGGCTGCTGGGAGATCACTTTCCATGTCATCTTTCTTAGCATTCCCTGTGTTTGCTTCTATGTGCCTTTGGTGGAAGATGGCCCGGAGGTGCCAGCTGAGGGGATGTGTGAGATAGCTGGGGCTTTGGCTACTAGTAAGCCATTTGTTTCAGATGGTGGTCTGCCTTCATCAAGAGCACACTTAAGTTTGACTTGAAGTGTAGTCAATAGCAAAGGTAGTTCACAGGGCTTCCGCAAGAGGTTTTTTTGGGTTTTTTTCTGCAATTTCAGCTTTTAAAAACAAAAAATTCAGGAAACAATAGAGTGAGATGAAATCCCTTGGAAGTCATTTGTGCCCAAGCCAACCTCATGACATTCAACAAGGCCAAGTGTAAGGTCCTGCACCTGGGTAGGCACAATCCCAAGCACAACTCCAGGCTGGGTGGGGAATGGCTGGAGAGCAGCCCTGAGGAAAAGGACCTTGGAGTCTGGGTTGATGAAAAGCTCAACGTGAGCCTGCAGCCCAGACAGCAACCGAGTCCTAGGCTGCATCAAGAGCAGTGTGGCCAGCAGGGCAAGGGAGGGGATTCTGCCACTTTACTCTGCTCTCCTCAGACCCCACCTGGAGTACTGTGTGCAGTTCTGGAGCCCCCAGAACAGGAAGGACATGGAAGTGTTGGAGAGGGTCCAGAGGAGGGCCATGAAGATGCTTAGAGGGTTGGAACAGCTCTGCTATGAGGACAGGCTGAGAAAGTTGGGGCTCTTTAGCCTGGAGAAGACAAGGCTTTGAGGAAACCTCATAGCAGCCTTCCAGTATCTGAAGGGGGCCTACAGGAAGGCTGGGGAGGGACTGTTGACAAGGTCTTGCAATGACAGGACAAGGGGCAATGGGTTTAAACTGGCAGAGGGGAGATATAGACTGGGTGTCAGGAGGAAGTTCTTTGCAGTGAGGGTGGTGAGGCACTGGCACAGGTTGCCCAGGGAGGTTGTGGCTGCTCCTTCCCTGGAGGTGTTCAAGGCCAGGTTGGACAAGACCTTGAGTGAGCTGTACTAGTGGGAGGTGTCCCTGCCTCTGGCAGGGGCTTGGAACTAGATGATCCTTGAGGTGCCTTCCAACCTTACCATTCTATGATTCATTAACATTCCTGCCATTCTGTTCCATCAGTGGTCAATAGCACTCATGTGAGTTGTTCTGTATGTTTTCTTGAGATTCTAGCTAAAATATGTAAGGCATAAATAGTGATATAAATGTAAAATTTAAATTTTCATCTTGCACCTCCATTACACACACTTCTTTTTACGGTCTAGTTTTCAAATATCTTTCTGTGACAGTTGTGAGCGCTCAGCTTGAGGAGTTTCCAGAGAAATGGGAACGAAGGCAGGGCTTCTGTATGGATTCTTGTGCTCTATGCCAATTAATGAAAATGGAACCATCCCACATACTCAGAGAACAAACTGAGTAAGAATGCTTGCTGGAAGAGATTTCTCTTCCTCTTTCACTGCATTGTGATATATAATGGTTTCTGGAAGAAGAGTGATCTTTATAGTTTGTCTAAAGGCTTAAAGATAAGAGCCAAGGAAAATATTTACTGCCATCCTATCTAGGGATAATTTCCTTATGAGGAGAAGTAACATTGTTAGGTACAGTAGTGTAGTGATGTCATATTTTATGATTTTTGATTTGGTGTTTGGTTTTTTGTTTGTTTGTTTGTTTTGTTTTTTTAATATAGAGAGTTTTGTCCCAGTGGAAGGAGTTTGGCTGCAGCAACCTAACATAGTTTATTCAGTGGCTCAAATTAAATGCAATTTCTTCTGCTGGCTTCCTGGTCTCTTTTGATGGGGAAAACTAAAGGGGTGATTCTCTTTGTGTGATAGAAACCGACAACTGGTAAGCACAGTGTTGGCTCACATAAAGACAGGTAGACAGAGCGTTAGGGGCTGCTCAAGAATTTCTCTGCATCATAGGACTTTTGATGCTGACAGTTAAGCAGCATTGTGGCTTTTGGTCAGACAGAGGCCACTAACGTGGTGGCAGTTCAGATATGGCAAGGCTTTCTTGTCTCACCTTCAAACAAATGCTGTTTCCAAAGGAATTTAAGTGACACGTAATGCAAAGAAGGAAAATAGTTGCTTTCTTAAAAACCTGCAGTCTCCGGGTCGAGTGAATTGTCTCTTCTCCTAAGATGTTTTCTTTGCCTTCAGAGTATTTTTTGCAACCATTAGCAATGCAAACCATTGAGTCCCAGGGAGACAAACAAAGCATGTGCCAATTTGAGTTGAAGCCCATCATCTCCTTCCAAGTTTGGAAACGTGACAAATTTCAGATTTTTTTGTGGATAGTTTTTCCATGTTTTTATTTCATCAAGCACTTGTATTCAGGGGAAAAGAAAAGTAGCCTTGAATACTATGTCCATGTACATGAGAAAGAAAACAAAGTGGTTTTCTTTCTGTAAGTCAGTTCAGCTGTAGACTGTGATTTGTCAGCACTGCAAAGGATCATCCAATTTACATAGAGCTGTATGTTTCCAAGGAACAGAATGGGATGTCAACGACTATTGAAGAATGACTTCTTTTCCTTTTGAATTAAAATTAAACCTGCCCTCCCAAGTGTGGGTCTGGTCAGGAGCAAGGAAGTATTTGTATTTCAGATGAGAAACTTATGTCCTAGTTGCTTATGGCCTCCTGAGGTTTTATGGGAGTGTTATCAAAGAAATTATGTTCTCTCATTTGAACGGCTTTAGGATTTAGATACTGTAGCTGTTCTGTAAGGCTCTGTTTTTGTTTATTTTTCCCCTATATTGATTCGTGTTCTGTTGTCTGAAAAATGGAATATGTTCTGAATTTTTTTTTTTAAACTTATTTCCTATAACATATTTCTTTTTTTTTTTTTTTTTTCCCCTTCCAGCTATGTAGGAACTTTTCTGGTCCTTTGGGCCTTTTCCTTGTATGCTAATGGGTGACATATATATCTGCTCCTGACCCTTACCAGTGCATATAGCTTATGAAAGCAGGGGCTGTTCCAATCAAATGATTGAAAATCATTGAAATCAAGATGGATAAAGCTATTAGGTCACATATAACCCCTAGACCAGTACAAGTTTGTTTCTGGTGGTACATTTTTGGTGCTTTCCAGAAGGGGTCAGTGCAGGTCAGCGTACACTTGGTGTCCACCAGCCTGCCTCCCGTCCCTCTTCCTGAAAAATTAAGAAATATGACTCTGGTGACAACGAAGTTGTGAAATGGCTAGAGTTTGTGTTATAGCTTGTAATTTGATGTTGTGTGATCAAAAGCAGAAGAAATGTGTTCAAGTCCAACAACTGGGGGGGTTCCCTGCCTATGGCAGGGGGTTGGAACTAGATGATCCTCCAGGTCCCTTCCAACCTTACCATTCTATGATTCTAACTGACCTTCCAATATTAAATGAGGAAATTTAGTGAACTCTTCAAAATAACTTGTTAGCTGTGTATGTATGCTCTAGGTCCTGAGAAACTACTCTGGGGATGCTCAGTTGCAGCAAAAAAAAAGACACAGATTCTTAGCTTTAGCCTGTTGGGTACTTAATGCTTAATGCTTATTACATGTGCTGGTTTGAGGCTAATTAGAATATTTTAACGGAGAAAATTACACTATAGGCTGTGAAAGGAAAACATCATGATGTCTACTTCACTCATACGCTTGCTGGAGAATTGTTTGGGAACACTAACCAAAAACAATAGATAAGTGAGTCTCTCTCTGGCTCTTGCTGGAACAGGAGCTGCTGGGGCGATCTAGCAGCTTCTGGGCTCTGGCTCCTCTGCTGATTAATCCTCACTAACCACTTTTTCTTCTAACCCCTCCTGGCTGATCCTCCTAATTTACCTTGCACGTAAGGCAAACCTTGGGGTAAGGTACAGGGGTGGGGAGAAGGTGGAAGGGTGGTTGGGAGCCCCTCCTGGGGTCTCTGATTTCTGGGAGGGGAGTTGTGTTTCTGTATTACCTTTTACTTGTATATTTCTGTAAATATTCTGTATATAGTGTAAATATGTGCTGCACATTTTGCAAAGCTGTAAATAGAGCTTCATCATTTAACTTCCAGCCGACTGAGTGCTAGTCTGGGTCATTTTACAAAGTGTGGGGGGGCAGGGAACTCCCAAACCGTCACATTACAATAATGCTTTATACTTACCTTTAAAAAAGTCTGAATAATTGAGATGAAATTTCTGATTGTAAAAAACAAAAGTGACAAAACTCTTCTCAAGTCTTGATGAGAATAACAATTCATGTGGCACCAAAAATGCAATCCATCCTACTCAATCTTTCAGAAGATTGTCGTAACTGCCTCACCATTCTGTTAGGGTGAGAAGGGCCCTGCATGGTTCATCTCATGTATGTGAATCGGGTGTCCTGGTTGAGAGTGGCAACATGCTTGTCAGCACAAAAGGCCAGTCTGTTCCACACAACAGCAGCTTATCCCAAATGTCTCTGTCTAGGAATAGATTACTACCAGCTTCTGAAACAGATGTTAGAGGATGGAGGAGAATGATATTGGGATGGAAATTAATAATTTGAAGCGTGAGCAGGGGTGAGAAGGTGGCTGGAGATGGTAAGAAGGGAATGCTGCAAAGAGAGCAGGAAGAAGTGGTGATGGCAGAAGAAAGAGCAACTCATTTGAAAATAACTTGCTTATATTTTTAGTTTTCTTATTTTCCCAGTGGATGTGGTTATTTTTCAAAGTAAAACAACCAAGTAATAATTTCATTATGTTTCTTTCCAAGATTTAAAGCTAAGTGTAAACAACAAAAATCCATTGGGAAAATTAATCCAACTTTTGGTCCTGATCCTCCCCTAGCCTGTCTCCTTATGTATTTTTGCTGCTACTGTTCTTATACTCAGTATCTGTGACATTGCTGACACCAGCTGAATTACCTCCATGATGGCATTTGTTAGAGGGAGAAACCTTTAGGATCACTGAAAATGTATTCTGATACAGAAATGATAAGTTCTGAGATTTTCAATGTTTGAAAAAAATATTAATGAATTTTGACATTTTAGGAATGTTCCATATAGGCAAGTCAAAATGATGGAAAACAAAGGAATCACTTGCACTGAGATTTGATCTCTGGCAATTAATATTTGGGCTATATGGGAGAATCATAAGGAAGAAAGACTCTCTAACAACACCACGGCAATCAAACAGGCAAGTTTCCAAAGCTTTAATTTTTCCAGAGGATAAGTGCTGTTTTTTTTTTTACCAAAACAGGTGAAGGAGGGACTTCAGAAAGACAGTGATGAATGCTGAAATCTGTAAGGGATGGTTAGCACAAAGACCATCACGTTGTTGACAGTTCAGATACCAGTGTGCTGAAATACAACCACTGTTAATTTGCATTAACTGAACTCAGAGAGTTTATCTAGGCTATATAAAAAACCCCTAAACAAAAAAAAACCAAACCCAAAACCAACCAACAAACAACCCCCCAAAACAAAACAAAACCCAAGCAAGCCTACCCCCCCCACCCCAAAACAAAACAAAAAGCAATCATAAAACTTTTATAAGTTTTAAAACACGTTTTATAGTTTTTCTAATAAAAAAAAGTTGTGTCTTCAGGTGTTTCCAGGCTGGATTGTAATGAATGCTGAGTTTGCCTTCAACAACAGATGAGCTTGTAAATGGTAAGGATGAGTAGAAGGAGACCTGAAGTCCTCTGGTTCATTCACATGAGGAGAGCCACGTGAGGGTGGTCTTTCACTGGAGAGTCACGAAAGCCTGAAGCCAGCTGTCTGTGTCAGTGTTTTTTGCTGCAGCACGTATAGCCTTGATGCAGTTTTTCTTTTGTTGCCACCAAAGCCTAAGTGTTATCAGAGAGCCCTTGGGGACAGCATAGCCAAAACCAGCGATGCTCACTCCTTCCTGTTGTGTCCCTGTAGCAACTTCTTCATCGAGTGTTTGATCTGGATTATCTGTGAGCTTCACATCTCTGTCTATGCATGCAGGAGGATCCATGAGCTCAGCCTGTGGTCTGTCCAAGATTTATGTAAGGGTATGTGAGCACAGAGCAGGCTTTGAAACCCATTCCAGCTAGGAGTCAAGCACATAGACTTTAAGCAAAGTGGGGTTTTTGTAACGAGGCATAGAGTCAAGTCTGAAATAATTTACAAAAACTTAGTGCTGGATGGGTTTATGCTTTGCCAGAAGAGTAGAAGCTCTGTCATAACAATGAACTTCGCAGTCCTCTTCTTGCTCTTCTTCCCATATTTAGCTCCATGAGATTGGAGTGGGGGAAGCCTGTGCTTTACTCTAATGCTGGACCACTATGGGACGTGATCGAGAGAGATCTCCAGCAGGGTTTTCCTCTTACGGCTCCTCCAGCCAGATGGCTTCAATCTACTGACCAATTCTCTGTGCTTTGTGTGAGGTCTGTATGCAATTTAAATGGAGCCTGTTCTCAGCTAGTTTTGCCTTTTCTTTGCTCCCCCTCCCCCACATGCACATATATTCCCAAGTGACCCTTTTCATGCTTCCCCTTTTCTCTAGCCATTTGGGGGAATTATGCTGGCACCATATAACAAATATATCAGCTGGATTTGCCTCAAAGCCCTTTGCTTCTGGAGGCTTTCAGCCATCTAACTCCTCCAAGTATTTCTGAGAAGAGCTCTTGGGTAACTGCTGTTGATGTAGCTCTCAGAGTGGTATTTGTGATGATGCTGTTTTCCAGCTGGTTCAAAGTTTAGAACATGGCACTTCTTACACACACACACACCTATGTTTGCTATCACCCTGAGTCCTAGAAGGTTTGGCTAATCAGCAGAATCCAATTATCTGAATCTTACTTTATATTTGCATTTTGCAAATCTGGAATAACACATTTGCTTTCTAGGTTTTTTTTTTTTTTTGTGTGGGTTTGTTTTGGGTTTTTTTTTTTTGTTGTTGTGGTTTGGTGGGGTTTTTTTTTGTTTGTTTGTTTTTGCATTTTCCAATATTACTTATCATGAAGAGCCTCAAATGTCAAAACAAATGAAAGCAGGGACTGCCTTTCTCACCACATCTTTTTATTGCTGAACACCAAATGACACTGAGTAGTAGACAATAGGAGATGGTCTTATTAGACAGTCTTCTAAACAGAAAGACAATAGATGAGTGATAACAGTACAAGACAGTAGGATGTGCCAGTGTGTTGTTTAAGTTGCTGTCAAGCTTGCTTCCTGGACTCACAAGTGGGGAGAAAAAGCTCAGCTGGGATGGAGTGATGGTTGTTGGTCTATTAAAATCAGTTTTACTTCATCCCTAACTGTATATGCTTTCTACTTTGCAGTCTTGTGCATTGCATTTCATTAATGAGTGGCCTGGGAGAGACTTGGAGGCTGCCAGAAAGTAATAGTATTTGCCTCCTTGCCAGTCAGGTGAAAACACAATATGCTTTTGCATTTCTTATGGCTTCCTAGTATGAATCACAGCCGGCTGGATACCTTATCTGTTTAGAGACAGATAAGGGAAAAGGGAATTTCCCTTGGGAAAGAAGGCCATGGGAGTACTTCTATGACACCTTCTAGTTCTTCTGGTAAGCTGGACTGTGGGATGTACACGGACCTCTGCTGTGTTGTGTAGCTCAGAGAGTTATCCCACCGATGAAGATTTCCAAAGTGTGTTGCAGTGCACTGCTGCTGCTTTCATTTAATTTGTCAGTTCTTTGAAGGGAAGGCATTCAGTGTCTGTGTGAGTGATAGTGACAAGCAATTCCCATTTTGATAGATGAGACAGGGAAATAAACACCCTCCTGGTTCTCAAGGTACTTGTTTCAGATACCCTGCAGATCTAATGTATAAAAAAAGGACTCTGCCTTCATTTCCCCCCAAAACACAAACCAAAACTGTTAACTGTAACCTCACTGAGTGAATCAGAGAGGAATCTGAGCTTGGCATGCAACAAGAAAGCTGAGACAGTGCTCAGCAGAGATGAAAGTGAGATACTGATGGCCTGAGTTTAATTGGGTTTTCATAAAACATGCTGTTCTTCACTATTTGGCTAGTGCTCGATAGTTTCTTTTTATGAGTCTGGCAAGACAATGAAACTTCAAACCATTTGCTTTGCAACTGGTAAAATGAACCAGAGAGATATTCAGAAGAGCACTAGGACCTTGTTGTCTCTTGTATTGAAAAGAAGCAATACAGAGCTTCTTGCAACCATACAAGCATTAGCATTAAATCAGCTCAGCTGCAGTGCTCACCACATGATACTCTTTAGTTGCCACTGGGGAGAGTTCTGCTCATCTCCAGGACAAGATTTTGACTTGAGTTAATATTTATTTCCATTTTCACAGATGTGCTCTACAGTGATGGATGATGTGTGTTAACCTTGTACTTTTTCACACCTGGTCCACACCTGTTTGGGATCTCATTCCCCTGCCCTACTGAGCAGCAGCTCTTGTACTTTGTTGGATCTTGGACCTCAAGCCAACTGAGGGTGGTGAACAACTTTGAAACTCTTGTCCAGAGGGATTTTTGTTTTTAAAGCCAGAGAGGCTGATGGGTTTTGTTTTGTCCTTGAGTGAATATTCATTTTCATGACAAAACCATTTCACAATAAACTGTTTTCATTTGACAGCTCTTTGGCAGCATGTGTGAGATAAGTAGTTTCATTGCAGTTCAGGTCCTAGTGGGTGAGAATATCTCTGTTTCAGAAAAGCATTGGACTTTCGTTTTACTCTCTGATAGTTTAATCAAAGAATTTGTGGACTAAATATTCCTCAGAGTCTAAACTCACTAGGGCATATAGAAGTTGTTTTTTCAGCATACTATGAAGGAAGTTACTCTTGTCTTGCCTTGCCTGTGCAGCTCCTTTTGAGTAGGAAGGGGGTTTTGGTCTCCAAAGCTCTCTTTCAAGGCTGTGGAATCAAGAACATGAAGTTCAATACAAATACTTTAAAATAAAAACCAAATGGCATTTCTTAGAATCCTGTTATAGCATGTTTTTTTCATTTGCACTGCAGGAGCTGTAAACGGTAGTTTGTGAGCACTAGCTACCTTTAGGCTGGTCAAAACTACAGAGGAGCTGTGAGGAAGTTCAGAGACTCAGCTAAAAATATGGAAAAGGCAGCTCAATGGCAAATGAAGTTCTCTGTGGAATGCCAGGAGGTAATGCCTGACTGGGCAGTAAACTCATTTGCTCAGATATTGTGACATGCTCTAATTTAATTATTTTAGTTTAGGAAAAGACCTGAGCAACTCTACTCAGTGTGCTCATCAATATTGCTGAGAGTATGCTTGATTGGGCAGTGTGTGACTGTCAGGTATGTGGAGAGTCACTGTGGTTATTAATAATATAAGTGTTTCAGGCTTTAAAACAAATAGTATCAGTTAAAATTTGGATGGCAGACAGGTTAGTAAGTGGAATTTACATCCTTTCCTGATTTGTCTGATAGATATCAAAAACTATAGAGACCTTAGGACTGATATAGCAGAGAGACTCACATATTCCACATCTGCTGGTTTCTGTCTGTATGGCTAAAGGATGTGAGAGTCAGGACTGAGGTACATGGAAGGATCTGTGCTGTGAATCTGGGACAAGACCAAGGTGTACCAGCAAAGATGGGTTATGGGATCACAGATGTGCTGGTTTGAGGCTAATTGGAATATTTTAATGAAAGAAAATAGATTACAGGCTGTGAACAGGAAACAATGATGATGTCTACTTCAGTCATAGGGTTTCTGAGATTTATAAAAACAAGGACACAAACATAGATAACACAGAAAGTCTCTCTCTTTCTGGAAGTTGATGTGTGTCCTGGCTTTCTGCTGCATAACTCAACTAATCACTCTGCTTCTAACCTTCGTTGCTGATCTTCCAAACTCAACTTGCATGTAAGGCAGACCCTGGGGTAAGGTAGAGGGGTGGAAAGAAGGTGGAAGGGTGGTTGGGAGCCCCTCCTGGGGACTCTGATTTCTGGGAGGGGTATTGTGTTTCTGTATTACCTTTTATTTGTATATTTCTGTAAATATTCATGTATATTGTGTGTATGTATATATATATATATATATGCTTGTATATTGTGCTAACCTGTAAATACAGCTTCATTCCTTAACTGCCAGACAGCTGAGTCTAGTCTGGGTGATTTTTCATAGTGTGTGTGTGTGGGCAGGTAACTCCCAAACCATCACAACAGAGATGAGTTGTGCTTAACTTGGGAAGAGACCAGGACATTACTGTGCCATTGGGAGGCTATCAGCCAATTCTTAAAGGCAAGTACTGGTCATTATGTTGTGGTTCCAGGACTGGAATAGTAGGAGAGCTGCAGATCAGTATGAGGAGGGTCTGCAGAGATTGTTTTGGTGACACCTTGAAACAACAGAGAAAGGAGAGTTGCCAGTCAGGAAGGAGGGATATTAGCAGAGCTCAGTATGTTTCGTGCTAACGGTGGTTTTTTTTCTTCCTTGGATGACACTGTGTGTCAATATTTCTTTCTTCCCTCCCCCCCCGCCTTTCAAGAATCTGAATTCCCCTGAGCAGCAGGTGATCTTGACTATAATATGGAGGTATAAGCTTGGGAAAGTTTTGTTAGAAGAGAGTGGGTTATAAAAACAACCCTTTCTGCATGGCTTAAACCTGTCAGCATGACGCTGCCGACGACACAGCTGGAAGGCAACACGGCAGGCTCCGCAGCCCTGAAGCAGAGCAGCCCACACAGCCTGCAAATGTAATGGATCCAGTATGGGTTTGGGGGAGGTGTGTCTGCCTTGCCAGGTGAGCCATGCATGGAAGTTAGATGCTTAAGTGGCTGTAAGTCTCTAATCAAAGCAAACGTGTTGAATCCTGGTTCTGCCAAGCGTCTGAGAGGGGTGAGGAAAGTGCATGTAAGTCCTGCTGGGCTCATCTCCAAAGTGTAGGGTCCTTCTGAATATCCTTTTTGGGACTAAATTTACAAGATGAAATAGCTCTCCATAAGGATAGTTCATGGCTTCAGCATAAAGCTGTCTTGGTATCCAGGCCTGGGGCAGTTAAAAAAGAAGCTAGAAATAAAGCAGATGGGGCCACTGTCACTGAGGCTCAGGATGCAGATCTGCTGGGGATGTCTTGGTCAGGGTCAGTAGCCCTAGAGCAGAGGTTGCTGCAAACATTCTCATACAGACAAATGACTTTGTTTGTTCCTTTTGGCTTTGCTCCTGTCTCTTTTGTGTTCCAGAAAGGGAGAATTTACCCTCTGCAAATGCAGGGCTTACATGCAATTTTTTCTGGAGCTTGAACAGTCAGCCAAATCAGCAGGAGCTTTTTGGAAATGACAGGAGCCAGCAGAGGTCAATTTTGATCTGCTATGAACTTTACTAAACCAGGCCTGATAAGGAGTCACTTCATTAAGCCAAGTCAGTAGGAAATGTAGAGAGCTGGCTGAAAAGGTGTGTAACTCCTGGTGAGGAGCTCGTGGATGGAAATCACCTCCTAGAGGTGGAGTCAGGGCCACACTAAGTTACCACTAGAAAGGAATTTGTTCTTGATCAAGTGAACTAGACTAGTCTCTTTTTAAAAAACAAACTTAACCTTCTTACATAGTAAGACCCTTTCCAAGCAAGCAGCAACTGACGCGTAACTTTTGTGTAAGGAGAAGGAGAATTTAGTATGCCTTTTGTGGGTGCCCTGAGGCCTGGAAGGAACCATTTCTACTTGCAGCTGCTGTCTAAATTCCACTTCAGTTGTACGGAGGCTTCTTTTGGTCTGCAGAAGTACTGAAGAAAACTTGTCTTCTGTCTCAGATCCTTCTATTGGTAGAAGAGGTATCACAGTATCTCCAAGGTTGGAAGAGACCTCAAAGATCATCAAATCCAACCCATTACCACAGACCTCAAGACCAGGCCATGGCACCAAGGGCCATGTCCAAACCCGCCTTGAACAGCTCCAGGGACGGTAACTCCACCACCTCCCTGGGCAGCCCATTCCAGCAGTCAATGACTCTCTCAGGGAAGAACTTTCTCCTCACCTCCAGCCTAAACTTCCTCTGGCACAGTTTGAGACTGTGTCCTCTTGTTCTGGTGCTGGTTGCCTAAGAGAAAAAGGTAACCTCCTCCTGGCTACAACCCCCCTTCAGGTAGTTGTAGACAGCAAGAAGGTCCCCCCTGAGCCTCCTCTTCTCCAGGCTAAACAATCCCAGCTCCCTCAGCCTCTCCTCATAGGTCTTGTGCTCGAGGCCTCTCACCAGCCTC
>VWZE01023952.1:63080-74057 GCA_013396675.1 Eubucco bourcierii | reverse complement strand
CATGGAAGTGTTGGAGCAGGTCCAGAGGAGGACCACAAAGATAATCAGAGGGGTGGAGCAGCTCTGCTATGAGGACAGGCTGAGAGAGTTGGGGCTCTGCAGCCTGGAGAGGAGAAGGCTTCCAGGAGAGCTTGGAGTGGCCTTCCAGGATGTGAAGGGAGCCTACAGGAAGGCTGGGGAGGGAC
This sequence comes from Eubucco bourcierii, assembly GCA_013396675.1. Classification (NCBI taxonomy): domain Eukaryota; kingdom Metazoa; phylum Chordata; class Aves; order Piciformes; family Ramphastidae; genus Eubucco; species Eubucco bourcierii. The sequence goes on along the minus strand of VWZE01023952.1, from coordinate 73,872 downwards.
TATTGACAAGGTCTTGTAATTGCCAGGACAAGGGGCAATGGATTTGAAGTGGCAGTGGGGAGACCGAAACTGGATGTTAGGAGGAAGTTGTTTGCAGTGAGGGTGGTGAGACACTGGCACAGGTTGCCCAGGGAGGTTGTGGAGCACAGAATCACCCAATGTGATCTTTGATCACGCTGAGTGAGCACATTTTGTGCTCCACAACCTCCCTGGAGGTGTTCAGGACCAGGTTGGATGAGACCTAAAGTGACCTGTTCTAGTGTCCCATAGGCAGAGCCATTAGAACTGGGTGATCTTTGAGATCCCTCCCAGCCTCAACCATTCTATGGTTCTATGATTCTAGTTCTACACCTACCCTCTTGTTTAGAAGGTGAGCCATCCTGCCAAAACCCATCAACATTAAACATCCTCTCTTTAGGTAACTTCTTTAATTAAAATGCTGCCCTATTGTAAATGTCTTCCTGCTGATGGTGCATCCAAGCTACCTGTGCAATGTAGTTCCTAATGAGCCAGCAAGTATTTCATCTGTTTTGGTGCTGGTTGCAGTCATTCTTGCTACCTTCAAGGAATTTTGTATACCATGAGCCAGGTTGGAGTAGACCTTGAGTGAGCTGTGCTAGTGGGAGGTGTCCCTGCCTATGGCAGGGGGTTGGAACTAGATGATCCTTGAGGTCTCTTCCAACCTTCCCATTCTATGGTTCTGTGAGGCTGATCAAATATTGGAATTGGTATTTTTGCCAGAGGTAGGTGTGTTAGAATTGCAGTGCTGTGTGAGGTCAGTTTTGTGTCTGTAAGAAAGGACCCCAGGGTTTAACTCAGGCCCTCCTAAATTGCCAAGTGTGTGATTTTTCTTTCTCTCCTGAGGTGCAGGCCCTGTAATCAGATAGCCAGGGAGTTCTGTCATTCATCCAGAATGCTTGAAGCCTAAAAATGGAAGCATCCAATCTGATAAATCTTACAGATCCAGGATAAATTGCAAATGTAGGGGAGTAAGGCTTAACTGCTCAAAGAAATGCAGCTCATCTTCACAAGCTTGGGTTTCAGTTATCCGAGGAGTTATTAGCTTGACGTTGATTTTGTTAAATAGAATTTTGGTCTTTAAGCTGCTGTCACTTTTATTCTAAGGGAAAAGTATAGTTTTCAAACCTAGCAAATGAAAACCTGCTTGCAGCCTAAATCTATCCCAAGCCACTCTGTGTAATCCTGGAGGCAGGCAATTTCTAAAACAAAGACCTGAGCAGGAGCAACCCTTCTTGACAGGCACCCAGGCAGTTGGTTGAGAAATTTCCTCTGAATTAAGCTCAGCTGTTCTCACTGCAGGGAGATTTCATTATTCATTTAACTCTTTTGGGAGCAGAGGTAAAGATCTGAAAATCCTTACCCTGAAAGATGCTGAACTCCCTCGCATGTCTTTGCTGATTAGGTACCACCAGATCAGCCCTGCAGTCTGAACAGGGAGGACCAAATGCATCCCACATGTGAGCCTTTCACATTCAGGGCAGCCATGCTGAGGGTGAGCTTGGCTGTCAACAGCTTCTCAGATCTGAATTTTGGGGTCGTTGCTTGGATCTTTTTGTCCTTGATGTAGGTGTCTTACAGTTCACGAAAGGAGCAGAGCGATTTAAATATTCAGGGAGCAAGCAGCACCTGTGAGAGCAGCAAGAGGCCTCTTCCTTTAAATGGGTAAAGGACCAAAGAGTTCCAAATGTAGAGAGAAACCTGCAGTGGAAGAGGCAAAAGGCAAAGACAGGTGTTTAGAGTCACAGAGTCATAGAATCAGGCAGGGTTGGAAGGGACCGCGAGGGTCATCCAGCTCCAACCCCACTGCCGTGGGCAGGGACACCTCACACTAGATCAGGCTGGCCACAGCCTCATCCAACCTGGAGGACAAAAAGCAGGAAGATCTTCAAAATGTCTGTTGCTAAAAATCTAGGGAAATTACTTTGCAAATTTGATTTTAATTTGCTTTTTAATTGCAAGTTTGGAACGGAGCAGCACTGCCAAAGCCTGTTGCTCTGGCCAGGTGTTAGAGCCCCATTTCTGGTGAGAAGGAACCACAACTCAGCTTCCTATCACTCAACATTAGTTTGTTTGTTTGGGTTTTTTTTATTACTACTTTTTATTCCTTCTCCTGCTTCACAAAGGGTGTTTCAAGCTATAGAATTGTTTTTAGTACTTAGACACAGGAGCGGTACCAAAAGACTCAAGGTAATTTTCTTCCTTTCTCTCATCAAGCAATTATTATTCCTGTGGCTTTCTACACTTTTAGTTGAGTGGGAAAAGTATCCAAGTCTCCACTGTCTGTGCTTCCTACTAATCCATCACGCTGTGTGGGAGGGAGCAAGTGGCTGTGGTGGAGATGAAGTCCAGACTGAATATATTAAGTAGATTCATAGTTGCCTTTATAAGGACATATCTGAGGAAGGTTTTTAATAGAGTCAGTGTTTCCCTTTGTACCAGTGCAACTTCAGTCTACTCAGGGAACTTCCCTGTTATTTTTTTTTCTTAAAATAGAACTGTGGTGCCTTGGAGGAGATAACATTCAGAGTCAACAGTCTACCTGCTTCAGAAAATGGGCCAAGCTGTATGTCTCCTGCTCAGAGACAAATGGGAATGGCTGCTGCCCTGCTGTGGTGTCACACCGAAGGAGACAGCCTGCTGGCATAGCTGGGCCAGCAAGGACTTAGGGCTACCAAGGGTTTGATTTGGTTTGGATCCATTGTAGGGCAGGTCTGGGTGATTTGTGTTTAATTCTCTATTTGAAGTGTGTAATTTCCTGTCTCCAAGGCACTTGCAGCATTTTTAACTGAAACATTTTAAGGTGCATCATGGAAACTGTCAGAGCCCAAGGGCTCCAGGGAGAACTTTTCCTTCAGCAAAGCCCCTCCTACAGCTGGCAGCTCCTTGAAGGTGTACAACGTGACAGATGAGAGGTTGGACTGGGTGATCCTGGAGGTCTTTTCCAACCTGGTTGATTCTATGATCACGTTTCCCCGGGCATTCTCCTAGCAGGAGATGTGGAGCTGCTGAGTACATGGAGAGAGGCAGTGGGATAGTTGGCTTCCTGGGAAGTGCTGGTCCCAAGGCAGAGCACTGGCTGGGTTGTAAGGAGAGCTACCCAAATGGTGCCCCCATCTATTGCACTTCTAGTTGTACACTGCGGCAAGCAAGCATCATTTCCTCAGCTCAGAATGGCAAACGGAGCAGGCTGTGTGCCTGAAGGCAAGTCACAGGTACCACTGAGTGCAGTGACCAGTTGGCAATCATAGCCCAGACTAACCAGACTGGTCTTTTGAAGAGAGCAAACCATGTTCCCTTAGGATGCAGCTGTAAACACTCTGAGACTGAAACACTGTCAAGTCATCAAGTGGCTCAGGTCCATCCCCATTAGTGTTGGATGTGTTGTTTGGATTGCTCATAAAGGTCTCTGCAGTTGCCTCATCTCTCAAAAGGACATTTGTGGAGTGGTGGGAGATACATCAAAGGTAATCCAGGGACTGCAACACCTCTGCCATGAGGACAGGCTGAGGGAGCTGGGGGTGTGCAGCCTGGAGAAAATAAGGCCCCAGGCAGGCCTCAGAGCTGCCTGCCAGTACCTGAAGGGATCCTGCAGGAAGGCTGCAGAGAGACTTTGCATCAGGGCGTTTGGAGACAGGCCAAGGGGGAATGGTTTGAGGCTGAGGCAGAGCAGGATTAGACTGGAGCTGAGGAAGAAGTTCTTCAGTGTGAGGGTGCTGAGACTCTGCAATAGGCTGGCCAAGGAGGTTGTGGCTGCCTCCTCCCTGGGGGTGTTCAAGGCCAGGCTAGATGAAGTCTTGAGTAGCTGAGGCTCGTTGTGTGTTGTCTCTGCCCATGGCAAGGAGTTGGGAGATGATCTCTGAGGTCCCTTCCAGCCTAAGCCATTCAATGATTTGAAGGGACATAGCTTTCCTAATTCTTTCACAGCAGCCATTCCTCTCTGAACAGACTTAGCATCTCCCAGAATAACTGAAATAAAACACCATGGTAATCCTCTAAACCTTGCCATGAATAACAGAAAGGCTGCAGCACTGATATTACAACCAGATGTACAGTACAGAAACTGTTTCTCTGGCCAGCAAAGTCTTGTTTTGTATGTGCATGAGCCCAACTGAGCCATGCTCTTGAAACCTGAACAAAAATACAGCCTTTGCTCATTCTGCAGGCAGCATTCTTTTCTGACCACATCAGGAAAGTTCCCCAAAGTATTTTCTTCTGATTGCACTTTCTGCTGACTGCAGCTCTGTCAGACTTGGCACACAAGACATATGTTAGCACGGCCCAGGTTTTAGTGTGGGATCGTAGAATTATGGAGTCAGTCAGGTTGGAAGAGAGCTCCAAGCTCACCCAGCCCAACCTAGCACCCAGCCCTAGCCAACCAACCAGACCATGGCACTAAGTGCCTCAGCCAGGCTTGGCTTCAACACCTCCAGGCATGGGCACTCCACCACCTCCCTGGGCAGCCCATTCCAATGCCAATCACTCTCTCTGCCAACAACTTCCTCCTAACATCCAGCCTAGACCTCCCCTGGCACAGCTTGAGGCTGTGTCCCCTTGTTCTGTTGCTGGGTGCCTGGCAGCAGAGCCCAACCCCAGCTGGCTACAACCTCCCTTCAGGGAGCTGCAGAGAGCAATGAGCTCTGCCCTGAGCCTCCTCTTGTGCAGGCTGCACACCCCCAGCTCCCTCAACCTCTCCTCACAGGGCTGTGCTCCAGGCCCCTCCCCAGCCTTGCTGCCCTTCTTTGGACACCTTCCAGCACCTCAACATCTCTCTTGAATGGAGAGGCCCAGAACTGGACCGGCACTTAAGGTGTGGCCTGAGCAGTGCTGAGCACAGGGGCAGAAGAACCTCCCTGCTCCTGCTGGAAGATCTGATGGAGCAGGGTTTGAGAGGGTTGGTTTGCTTTCTGAGACAGAAGTAGGGATTTTTCCAGTGACTGTGCTGGCAGGTGAGTTGTGCAGCCTCTGTACTCTGTGTTGTCCTGTGGCAACCTGCAGTGTGTTGCACTTATGACCCATGCATGTGGTGCTCTGAAGGTGAGGGAACAGAGTGTTCTGTCTGTGTAAACTATGGAGCATTTAAGCCTGTGGTATACATGCTTGTGCCTTGTGGCAAGTCAGCAACCTGCTCTCTGTCAGCTCCCCCTGAGTGAAAGAACTCAAAGGACTTCAGTGCCCATATCCTAAAATGCCCAAATGAGGTAAATTATTTGCTCTGTTAATGGACTTTGAGCAACCCCCAAATGATAGTGCAGAGCTTCAGTGAAGTGTGTAAACCTGAGCCTCTGTGTCGGTGGAGCTCACCAGCCATGTGTGGGGAGGGGAGCTAAATGCCTGGCTCCTTAAGCTCCTTAACCTTGTTGTTTCTAGTGAGAAGTGCTATATGATCTTGGAGAGATGTGTTTGGAACTTACTGTGCTTCTCACTGCCATATCTGGACGTGAGCACCATATGAGGAGATTTGTTTCCTCCTTTAGGTGTTCAGGTGATGCACGAGGGCAACGCCATCAGACCTTGTTGCCCAGAAGCACAAGAGCTTGGGTTTCAAGGGGGTTTCACTCTCGTTTATGCTTTCAAAATCCAACCTTCAATCAGTGCCTGCCTGTCTGCTTGCTTTCCCCAGGCTCTCAGAAACACAGGCAATGTTTTGGAGTGGCCTTCAGTGCAATTCCTTCCACATGCTCTTCTTTCAGATGCTTATTTTGGCAAATAAGCAAATAGAGAGTTTGGGAGGAGCTGATCTCTCCACACATCTGTGCAGCTGTGATTATCACTGGAACTGACACCAGGCAGCCTGTATCTCATCAACAAAGTGTTTTACTCCCTTTTCAGTGTTCATTTATTTCATTTTCAGTGAAGTACTAGTGGGAGGTGTCCCTGCCTATGGCAGGGGATTTGAACTAGATGATCCTTCAGGTCCCTTCCAACCTTACTATTTTGTGACTGTGATTGTAAGTACACTGAGACTACCCAAAGGCTTTGTTTTCCTGCTGTGCTCCTGTGGGCTGTTTTACTCCCCTGAGCCCTTGCAGAAGGCTAAGCAGCCTGCTCAAACTTTGGAGCTCAGCTGAGGAAGCCCAGAGTCGTTACTCCTTGGGACAGTATTTTTGGGATGTCAGCACCTGCCCACTCACACTGTGGATTGCTTTAGCTTCTGCCAGATGGCAGAATTCTCTTTCCCTGTGAGCTTGGTTTGAATTTGAATTACCAAGCTAGAGGCTGCAAGCTCACGTCAGACACACCAAGCAGTTCTAAAGATGTGTTTTCCTGTAATCTCTCTTCATATTTGGAATCATAACTTGTTGTTATGGCAGCATAAGCCAGAAGGCTACAGCCCATCAGTGCTAATATCCTGGGGTGGGGGTGGGGAGTTACCATCCTAGGCTGGGGATTTCAAATAGAAGAAACAGTGAGTGAGAGAAAGGCTTGGAATTAGCCGAGTTAGACCTGCCTGTGTCTAAGTGCTGAATGCCAGGCTTTGCACTCTGCACTTTGCAATGTCTTTGGCTTTAAAAGCCCCTAAGACACTGGAGCTTTAGCACATGACTAATTGAAAGCAGTGCTTTGCCTTTCAGCGTGCTCTAAGCCTACATGCACAGTTGGGCTCTTCGTGCTGCACTCCTCTGAGCCCTGCAGCAGGAGCAGCTGGCAGAGTGTACTTAAGCTGTTCTTCATCCCTTCAGGAGTAGCTCAGAGCTGGAGAGCATTTAGTCCAAGGCTTGTCATAGATTTTAACTTTGCTTGCCACAGAGGACCAGAGTGGAGACTGCTGGAGCAGTGGCCTTAGGTGCTAGCTGTGACTGCTCAGTTTTGGGGGTGTCGGGGAAAGCCCAGACTGGCTCAGCATGAGTGGGGCTGAACCACCTTTTCTGTAGGGCTTTGTGCTGCGAATGGAAATGCGATGTGTAACTGGGCTGACTTGAAACCGCCTTGGGGCTGGGCACTAAGATGAACACAGTGGCCTTGGTAATGAACCCCCAAAGCTTTTCAGGTGAGCTTTGCAGCCCGTGCTGACCTCCCTGCAGCTCATGAGCCAGGTAGCCTAAAGCAAGCTGGCAGAGCGGGCTGCCGGCCAGAGCGTGCCTGAAGACACGACCTGCAGAACGTTGTGTGTTGTACTTGCTAGGAGCAGACTGACTCCTTGATTGCTCCCTTTGGATTGCTCCCACCTCTCCTTTCTATCCAGGCTGTATTTTGTGTGTGTTTATGTTTCCTCCTGTGTTTTAAAGTCTGAGGGATTTTTCATCCACCAGTTTCCAAGCGTGTCAATACTGCGCTGCCAAAACGCAGAGCTTGAAGCAGAGAGTAAGGAAGTGACTTCCTGCAGCCTTCTTACCAGCATCGAACAGCTCGCAGGGCTCCTAAATCCCAAGCCAAAGCTCTGCCTGGTAGGCTACTCTGCATTTCCAGATTTCCTACAGACAGAGCAAGGACATATTAAAAAGCCTCCACCAGAACGCGGGATTAGGAGGCGATATGCATAATACAATATCCTCCAAGTGTTGGGAGGGAGGGAAGCAGTTGGAGGGTGACAGTCTGTTCCCTGGCAGCTTCTGGCATTTGTGTTAATTCTTTGCTGGAATGAAAAAGAAACCTTTTGAACTCGTCATGGAAATGGAACTGGTGAAAAACCTGTTTCCCGATTCCGACTAGAACGCAGGAGCGCCTGGGTTCACGGAGGGCCGTGCTCCTTCTCCTGGGTCAGATGTGGGTCGTGTGGCTCTGGCACCCAAGGCATTCCCACCCAGGCTCCCCTATGGAATTTTCACAGGAGTAAGTTCTTCAAGCATTCTCTGTATCGCAGCCCCAAGCTCTTCTGCATATCTGTTACTACAGTGTCAGAGGCGTTAGGGGGTTGTGCCAGTTGTGCGCTTTGCACGTAAGGAAGCTTTCTTGCTTTCATCTTTCCCTGACAACCCTTTTCTGTCTCGGGAGTATAACCTTTGCTGCTGCTCTTTGTGCAGCCTGACAATAAACCTCATCATCTGAGTAACTTGGGCCTTGATCTAGTCAGGCACTCATAACTAAATAGGTATGAATTTCTGTTCAGAGCTGGGAGGATTTCACTCTATTCACAGGCTTAGAGTAAAACCAGAGTTGAGCACTCAGTGGGATGGAAGCACAGGCTGGCTGCTGGCGCTGCTGAAAGCTGTCGTTTCGCAGGCTGTGTCCCCTGAGAGAAGAATGAGAAGGGCTTTCTTCCCTTTGGGGTCTTTTTTTCTTCCCTCCTTCACTCATTTTTTAGTGCTCCGCAACCTTTCTGGAGTCTGGAGGTCTTGGCTGCGTTGCGGTCGCACTTGCCGGTGGCAGAGCTGGCCGAGCTGTTGTGTGAGGTTTAGTTAAGCTGCCAGATGTCTCGGTTTGTTCTCAAAGAGCAGGCACCTGGGTGAGGCAGAGTAACACACATCGATTTTGGGGCCATTTGTGAAAAGCCTTCTTGGTCTGGAGTCGTTGAAAGCAGCGATGAGTATTGTGTGGAGTTAAAAGCAGGACACATTCTTTCCAACATCAGAAACTGCTGATACTTCCAGATGGCATGCCAGAAAAGTTTTATTAGCCTTCCATGGGCTTTTTCACTTTTCCCTGATCCCTGCAAAATGGAGAGACCTCTCCCTCTGAGCTTCTTGCCAAGTTTAAATATAGATCTCCTGTTTATCCGTAGTGCGCGGGCTGCAACATGTGATTTATGTTAGCTACCTTCCTTTTGTCCAGCAGAGCAGGTTTAGTGCCTGTCGAGCTGGAGCCAGGCCTTGCATTTGCTAAGACTTGCACTTTAGGATCTGCTTTGAGGAACAGCAGGTAGGAGGAACTGACCCTGTGAAGTGACATCTGCAGACAAAACAGAACGAAAGCTTTTCCCCTAATTTGATCTGCCCGAACGCTCTTTTGGGTCATTTGATCACCACTTCTTGTGCCAGGTGCCAGCTGTCCGAAGAGAATGACTCCATTGTCCTGTTCCTCATGCACAGGTCCTTTCCCAAGGGTTAGAGATCAGGTAACAGATCCCAGGTGGAGCAAGGTTATATGACAGCAACTGAAGCGAGACGTTGGACTGCCACAGTTAACTGTCAGATTTTAGCTGCTTATTGTTTTAAAAGCCGCTCAACAGGAGGAGTGAAAACTGAAGCTGTTTATTGATCTGATCCTTCTTTTCCTTAGGTTTAAGGAGCAGTGTTAGTGGAAGAAGTGGTATTATTTCTGGCCTCCTATTTGCATACCAAAAGGTGACATTTTAAACCAGACTCTTTAAAATATGCTGGTGGCTTCCATTCTCTGTGCCATATGTGAAGTTGCAGCCATGTGCAGAGATATGTTTCATTGGCTCCTCAGGGGAAAAGTGGTTTGTTTAGTGGCCCTTTCTAGTGCTGTGCTTCTAAGGGGTTTGGTGGTTAGGACCCAGCAGCAACCAGGGGCTCACAAGGAAGGAGGCATGGTGACCTCCAAAGCTGTGGGCATCTGAGTTTTGCTTTTTAGTGTTAATACTTTTCCCATTATTGGCAAACATCAGGTAAGGGAGGAGCCATCTCTCCCCAGCTCCTGCAACAGTTTAGCCCTCTGAGCATCACCAAGATGCTGAGAGGGCTGCAGCAGCTCTGCTGTGAGGACAGGCTGAGAGAATTTGGGCTCTGCAGCCTGGAGAAGAGAAGGCTTCCAGGAGACCTTGGAGTGGCCTTCTACTATCTGAAGGGTGCCTACAGGAAGGCTGAGGAGGGACTGTTGACAAGGTCTTGCAATGCCAGGCCAAGGGGCAATGGGTTTGAAGTGTCAGAGGGGAGATTGAAAGTGGATGTTAGGAGGAAGTTGTTTGCAGTGAGGGTGGTGAGACACTGGCACAGGTTGCCCAGGGAGGTTGTGGAGCACAGAATCACCCAACATGATTGAAAATCAAAGATCACATTGGGTGATTCTGTGCTCCACAACCTCCCTGAAGGTGTTCAAGACCAGGCTGGATGAGGCCTTGAGTGACCTGTGCTAGTGGGAGGTGTCCCTGCCTATGGCAGGGGGTTGGAACTAGATGATCCTTGAGGTCCCTTCCAACCTTACCATTCTGTGGTTCACGAGGGTTTAAGCAGGACCTTTATTATTAGTGTTACTTTCAACTCTGGTGGGATTTTCTTTTTTTTAAATCCCATCAAATATTTAAGATTCATTTCAGTTCTAGGATAAGAAAAAATACCTTACCCTCAGCCCCCTACAAAAATCAATATCTCCTCCTGGAGATTTCTTCTGACTTGTAATGCGAATTTGAGAGGTTGTCAATTTAGACATTGCAGGGAAAAACTGATTTAAAACACCAGAGATGTGAATCTGAGACAGCTGCAAAAATTCTCTTAACTGATTTTCCTTTTTTTCCCCTTTACTCATTTCAGAAGACTATAGATGGTAAATTTATCCTCCATTCTTCAGCATACAAAACCCAAGCTATTTGAGACAGAAATGAGCAAACAACTTCTTGTTTAGCGCTGTGCAAAGCGAAGCTTTCCCAAACCCAAGTTAAGTTTCCTTCTGTTCTTAGCAATATTTAGAAGTATGTAAAGGGATTCTGCTCTGCTGTGTACTGTGAGGACACAGAATATGACCTACAGGAAGGCTGGGGAGAGACTGTTGTCAGGGTGTTGTAATGAAAGGACAAGGGCAGTGGGTTTGAAGTGGCAGAGGGGAGATTGAAAGTGGCTGTTAGGAGGAAGTTGTTTGCAGTGAGGGTGGTGAGACACTGGCACAGGCTGCCCAGGGAGGTTGTGGAGCACAGAATCACCCAATGGGATCTTTGATC